>PVKS010003408.1:0-104104 GCA_004027875.1 Aplodontia rufa | reverse complement strand
GGGGAAAAACCAGATCATGGATATCCACCTTGAATTTTACCTTTTGCATTTTCCCCCAGAAGAGCTCATGCGTTGAATGGATAGTTTGTGGAGGAATGACATCGGCTTCTGGGATGGTTCCCCCCTCTTCCCAATTTCCAGTCTCCTATGAGTTCTTCATATACCCTCCCCCTCCCCATCCCCCTCCCTACACCTCTGATAATCCTATAGAGCCATCCCCCTAATGTTCAGACAGTCATTCAATTTGCAGTTGATCAAAGATATCTCCATTTTAAGTGAGAAAGAAAAAGGCAAAATTGCATACCGATATATGCATATAACACAAAAGGATTTAGTTGAAAGTTTAAAAATACACAAAAGCAATACCTCCCAGTGTTCACACAGTCTAGAATGTGTAAAGGATAAAAAGATAATTGCAGGAAAGGTTATCCTGGGAAAGGAGAAGAGGGTCTGGAATTTAAAAAAATTTAAAACAATTTATTTTATTAAATTGTTAACCTATTTATTAGCAAGAAGAAAGACAAAATACTGAAGCTTCGTTTCTGAGTATAAGTACATGAAGTTATGTCATTTTTTAACTATATTTGAATTTATAAAGAAAAAAGGAAAGAAGGAGAGGGGGAAGAATGAATGAAAGAAAGTAAAGATGAAGAGAAAGATGAGGATGGAAAGAGCGAAAGAAACAGAAATGAAGACAGCGAAGCAAAATAACAGCATGAAAGCTGGACCCAAGGACTTTTCAGTGATTCAAGGGCCACCACACCTTCTTTCAGCTCCTGCTTCAATGGACCATTCACAAAGCTAACCTAACAGCTTCCTGCCTCCTGCCCCAGAGCCTCCAAGCAGAAACAGAAGAGGATGGTGCATGCTGCACTGCCCCCTGCTGGTGACTTCCATCTGCCTCCAGGGGATCCTGGTAACACCAGGTCTTTCTGGCTCTCTCTTCTCAGCCAAAGCTCCATCTGCAGGTTTTCCCCCAGAAAACCATTCCCTATCACTCATGTTGCAGGGCTGTGGAGCTCTGAGGACTGCTTAATAAAACACGGCTCCAAAAAGGATTTAATTTCCCAAGGAAGCAGTGAGTGGGAATGGCTAGCATTTTGGCATAGACTTTTGTCCAGAACTTTATTTCCATGACAACCTCTAGCTCCTCTGACCTGTGCCCAGAGTTCTAGAATGCTCAGGCCCCAGAGGTTTTCATGCACAGCCCCTCCTTCCTGAACTCACCCCACAGGAATCCCATAGGTCACCATCCTCTAACCTGCAGAGGTTGACTTCATTCATTTTAAGGCAGGTTAGCAGAATTTAAATCATGAGGAAAAGACAGTGTGTTGGGATTTTTTAAATTTAATATTCTTTAAGAATTCTCTCACTTTATTGCACCCCCAGGACCTCTGACATTTCCTCCATCCACTGGTAATCTGTTAGGAATCACTGTTGGCCTCCAACACCCTGTGTTGCCCAAATATGCCTCAAGTCCATATATTGGACAGTGGCTGGGACTTCATATTATGAAAATTATTTCTACTGCCTTTATTTCTCCTGTGTATTTTCTATACCCGAAGACTGTGATCTACTGCCTAAACTTTGGATCCCATGTGCTAGGGGATCAATATGCTCACCTAAATCTATCCTGAGACTCTACAAAACCTGAATTATTGCTCAAATGATTGGTGGGCAACACCAAAAGCTTTTTCCGATCAGAACACTTTTGTTTCATGACTTGGCAAGCCATTTTTTTTGTTGTTGTTGTTGTTTGTTTGTTTGCTTGTTTTAGCATTTATAGCACTTCTTAAATATGTAATTAAGAACTAGAAGGAGGGGCTAGAGCGGTGGCTCAGTGCTTGCCTTGCAGGAGTGAGGGCCCAGGTTGACATAGACAAAACTAAGTGTTGGAGCAATGAAGACCAGATGAAAAACTAAATAAAACTGATTCTCTCTCTCTGTTCCTTGAAGAAGGAGGAGGAGGAGGAGGAGAACTAGAGGGAAAGGAGGTGCCCTTTGTATTCACAATTTTAATATTCTATTAACCTAACATCCCAACTGAACTGTTACCCTCTCAAGTGTGGGGGTCCACTTTGTTTCACAGCATCTTCAGTTCCCAGCAGTCAATGTCCATGGAATGTCTGCACTAAAATAGATTTGCTGGTCCACCACCTGAAGCTTTTATAATATAACCCTGCTGAGGAAAACCAAACACACCTGTGTGGTACATGAAAGATACACAATAATACTAAATAAAGATCGTGATCACATAACTTCATTTATTGTGTAGAAAACAAGGAAACAAAGTAAATGCAGGAGAAAATGAAGAACTAAGTTTGAAAGCAAAAATTATCCAATCTAAAACCTTGAATTTAGATTACAAACATATAACATTCAAACCAGCTACTTATTTTTTTAATGTTAAAAAACCAATCGCTATTGGCAAATGGACATTTATTTGCCTCAAATTCTGTACCGTTTAGGAATATAAGTTTAGAAATGGCCTCCAGAGACCGTTAGATTCAGAGGCTCTGGATCTTGAAGGAGAACAATGGATGTTCTCAGGGAGACAATGCTCATTCCACAGTGCTTGATGAGCCGAAGAAGAAAAGGTTCCTAACAGATACAAGCATCTGTACTATGTTGTCACAATGAATGGAAGGAACTACAAAATATGATTGAAAAAATCAAATAGAAACACACACACACACACACACACACACATGTGATTGGGCAGGACAGTAGAAGCTTAAATGTGGAAAAGCTACTGATTTCAAGCCTCAAAGTTGACAGTTAAAGAATTTGAAAATAAGTAAAGTCCATGGTAAATGTCATCCTGTTTTGCGTTGTCACCAAAAGCTCCATTCTCAACTTGACATTCAAGACCTTTACTAAGATATTTTTCTAAGGTAAAGAATTTCATCTCCTTGGGCTTAACAAAAAGATGGCTTTTTGGAAAATAAAAGAGTTAATTTTAGAAAATATTGTACAGAAACATTTCTGAATTACAGGTTTCCTGGAAAGAGTCCTCAACACATTTTCAGAGATTTCACATTAGCTTTAAAAAGCTATCAAATAATTCCTCTACATAATCTTCCCAAGCAACAATGGTTTCCAATACATTTTCTTCACGTATATTAGCTTAACAGTAGTATTATCCAAATAAAAATTTCCCTTTAGATTAGACTTTATTACCTGAATTGTACTTTGAAAATACATCAAAACTAAATGGAAATATCTGTGAATATTTCAAACAGTGACTCTTCAAAATATTATTACTTTCTGCTATCCCAGCCACCATCACCCCACCACCAAAAAGAAAGAGAGAGATTTGATAAAAACAGATGCAAATTAAATGCCATGAGTGATTGTGGGTGGTATGCCCCCAAGTTAGAACCATGGGCTGAAGAACTTCAGCTCTGATCAGATTCTCTCTGCCATCAAATTTCTTTCATAGGAAATACAATAATTCATCTAAAAAATTTCCCTTGTTTCCTAGTTCCACAGCTAGGCAGCTTCAGTTTCTCAACAATAACAACAACAAAAAGCTGAGGAATAGTTTTGAAAGTCAATCCATGAGCTGATGCAGGTGATACCATAATAGGTCAACGCAATGAAAAACTGGATTCTCTCATACTGTGGCTTCCCTCTTGAGAGGGCACACCACCCCAACTGTGGGGACAGCAATGTAGAGGCTCTTATGGTTTGGATGTGAGGTGTCCCACAAAAACTCCTGTGTTAATGGAGGAATGTTCAAGGGTGAAATGATTATGGATTATGACAGCTATAACCTAATCAGTGGATTAATCCATTGGTGGGTTAATAATCTGAATAGACTAACCAGGTGGTAACTGTAGGCAGGTGGGGCATGGCTGGAGGAAATTAGGTCACTGAGGGTGTGCCTTTGGGGTTTATATTTCATCCTTGGTGCCACTCTTGTGCTCTGGCACATGCTCGAGCATGCCTTTATGTACTTTTGCACTCTCGCGTGTCCTCTCTCTCTCTCTCTCTCTTTCCTTGCTGGGTGCTAGAGCTCAGAGCTGAGCATTTTTCCTCCACTATGCCCTTCCATCATGATGTTCTGCCTTTCCTGAGACCCAGAGTAACAGATTTGCCAGATCACAGAATGAATCTCTGAAACCGCGAGATAAAAGAAAGTTTCCCCCTTCTAAATTGTTCTGGTTGGGTATTTTAGTCACAGCGATAGAAAGTTGACTAACACAAATACCAAATAAACTTGCTCAAATTCTGAATCTGAGTGCCTGCTAGTGTATGCTATTAAGCACCTGCACTTCCTTTAAGCCATGAACTTAGAAGTAGAACCAGAAACACCCTTTATGTGGAGTACTAACAGGGTGCCAGACCCAGGGCCACCCAGGGATGGTGTCATAACATAAAAATGCCACCAATAGAGTGCTGTGATTGTTTCTATTTTTCAGATGAATGAGCTGAGGCTCGGCCATCCCAGATCACTTCCCCAAGGTCACATTCATGCCAAATCAGGATTTGTGCATAGATTTACTTACCTCTGAAGTCTGAGCTCACAGCCTCCACACCAGATTACTAAGACTATGGGCTTCTAAATCTAGCACCTTCAATAAGTAGTCATTTCCAGAATTTCTGCATAATGGATGTTCACAGCCTAAAACAAACAGTTAATGAAAAGGAGCTAGGACACTTTTTAATATGATCTCCTGTGTTTTATCTACATAGAATTACAGTAGGAAGTAAAAACTCTTCAGAGTCTTACACAATGGAAAACTCTAAAGATTGGGGCCTCCTAGAATAGCCCAAATGCCCTTGGCATTTAAGATTTCTAATGCTTGGTAATAATATGTGGTAAAGTATGAGGGGGTACTAGCTTCACCTCTTACCAGTCATATGACCTAGGGCAAGGTCCTATGCCTCCATTGCTTTATTTATAAAATAGGATAATAAGACTAACTGCTTCATTGGGCTGCTAGAAAAACAGAAAATTGATCCACATATGAAGACTTCATTGATGCTAGTTGTTACTTAAAAGAAGCAGAAGATGACTATCAAGGCTTAACTTGGTTACTAAGGAGATAGCAGGCTTAAGCTCATAGGGCTTTCAGTGCCCCACATCTGAATAGGAAATTAGGTCTTGACAATGTCAACAATTCTCTTCAGCACACAAGTTAGAAGAAAAATCCCCAAAAATATTCTGAAGAAAAAAGTTATACTGTATATTTTTCTCTGAGAGTTTATATAGTATCATTCTTATCTGCCTCTACTAACAAGGAGAGTTCCAACAAGAAATGTCACAATTAATGACCAGAAAAATTAATCAGAGAAAAATATTCAGGATCTACATAAAGCACCTTGTTCTTCATCAGAAAAATATGTTTAATTTGGCTTATTAGCATTGCCTCCCCTGAAGATTTAAGATCGGACACCAGCTTTCAGATAGTGTGATGGGTAGTTCTTACAACTGGCATGACCAAAAGTCACAGCCAGAAGCACATGGTTAAGATACAGTCAACACAGCATGCTTTTTAACATGTTTTTTAGTCATTAACATTTTAAAATTTGGGGGAAAATCACATTTTAAATATCTAAATTTTCATAGTCTTTTTTAAAATTTTTTTATTTTTGAACAACCATATAAGTTTTTAACAAAATAATATAAAATGTGTATAGTCTCTTTTTTTAAAAAATGAAGAAAACATCCACTACATACTTAACCAACATTTTTTTTTCTGGCAACCATTGGTGGGAGCTCAGCAGCACAGCCCCCAGGGGTTTGGGGCACATTTCCAGTTGGTCACATCCCGACTGGCCTTAGCTATTTCACTGGCTTGTGAAAAGATTTTATGACACCTGATTTAATTCTTGCTTGCAATTTCCTCTGAGACTTCAATGCTCTAACTATTCGCCTACATCAATAACAGGTGCATAAAATGACACAGAAACTAAAAGAAAAAAAATACTTCATTTAAAAAAAAAGAAAAAGTGACTTCTATTTGTTCCAGAATCTGTAAAACTAATTCTGTTTTTGAAAAAGAGTGAAAACAGACGCAGACATAGCCAAGTATAATTTCATAGCTGATATGGCAATAAACACAATCCCCAGGAGGAGAAAAAGGGGAATGTTTTGCTGACAATTTTTTTATTCCAAATAATTTGCTTAACACCATTTTATGTCTTATATTAGATCTCAAGTCTTTTGCTAGCTCACACAACCAACCACAATAACTGTTACACAGCTAACAGGACAAGGTTTTACCATATTAAACTATTAAGAGCTCAAAGACAGAACACTGAACTATTGTCAAAAAATGCTTTCTTTCATATGTGGAAGCTAGAGTAAAATAAAGGAAAGGGAGAGGGAAGAATAAGATTATATAATGAACCATTCAAACACAATTTAATAGCCAAAGCCAGTGGAGGAAGGAAGGGGAGAGAGGGGGAAAGGTGGTAGGGAAAAGGGGCAGGACCAAAAAAAAGTCTATTTTACACCTCTAAGATACTAAATTAATTCCAAAGTAATTAATAAAAACTGGAAAAGTAAAAAAATAAATAAAATGAAGTGAGATCAGTAGAAGAAATGAACCAGGAGGTGGGAAGAGGTGAGGGAGGGGGGAAGTGCTGGGGAGGGATATCAGACAAATTATATTGTTATATTGTGTGCATTGATAAATATATAAGAACAAATCCCATCATTATGTACAACTATAATGCACCGATAAAAAATGTGGGGGGGGAGTGGCTTAATACATATTTGGGGTAGGTATACTCTAACATCAGTCAACAGGAAACCACCGGAAGCATACGTGAGCTCACTCAGTCACTTGGGGTGCACTCTGCAGCTAATTCATCCTGGCAGGCTCATGAGGGTTACAGACACTGCAGGAGCCTGAGGGAGCTTTTCCTATGGCCAGGGAAGCCTCTTGGTCACACCTGCTCCTAACTGCTTCTAGGCCAAATCCTTCGCTACTGCTCTGTGGGGTGGAACTCTGGGGTCTCGCTCATTTGATCCAAGTTCTGGGGCAGTCACAGAGGTTCTTCCCAGGCATACTTGGATCTGCATGCTGGGACCTCTGCAGCTTATCTTCATACTTGAGCAGGGTGACTTCCACCTGGATGAGCACACAGGCTGGGCTGCTCCGTCTTTGTACAAAGATGTCAGCCCCACCATCTGCTTGTCTGGTTTGCAAAGGGAATGGACCTGGCCTAAACCAGCAACAGACACTAAAATTTTCCAGGCTCTGGTCAGAATGGACAGCCTCAGATCATACACTGTCCAGCTTCTATCAAAGCCTAGCTCAGCAAAGGGCACATGGGGACGGGAACCTAAGATCCCAGTTTCTAACCATTGCACTGGGAGGTTAAACTCTGGGGCAACTTTAGACTCCTAACAGAATTGATGTCCTTGTCACTTCCCCCAGCCCTCACTGCTTCTCTCAGGAAGAAGAAAATGAAATCTACTTCTGCATTTTTCATAAAAGCTGTGCATTGCATCACTCATTGTCCCTGCAAAAGAAATTCCTTTCAGTGCACAGTGCCAGACAAAGCCAGGTTCCTGAGGAATTAGTAGGCATCCTCCTTCCTAATAATGAGTTTCTCTTTTTACTGCCAGGAAGTTGAAGACAAATGCTGGGCTCAGTTACAGCAACTATGTCAACCATTAGGGGTAGCTGGAGTTCTGATCTCTTTTTCTATTCCTTAGTCCCTCTCATTTTTACACTGTTAACCTTATTGTATAAAGTGATTCTCTTCAGTTATTCAAATGATGACAAATTGATTGTTACATGTCTAATATTCATTCAAAACAATTAAGTGACCATTATGTACAATAAGCTGATATGACAGAATGACATTATGGTTGTCTTTAAGAAATGAGGTAGTAGGGGCTTGAGCAGTGCCTCAACAATTACGACACTTGCCTGGCAAGTGCAAGTACGTGAGTTCAAACCCCAGCAACGCATACCTGACGAAGTCTTGGAGCACTGAAAGCCACATGCAAAACTAAATAAAATTAATTCTCTCTTTCTCTCTCTCTCTCACTGTCCCTCTCTCTTAAAAAGAAAAAAAGAAAAAGAGATGGGTTAGTAAATAATTTCATGTATTTTTTTACATTTCAGAATGAATGCTCATGAAAATGAAACTGTCTTAAAACTCCAATCCAACACATAAGTTATCTCTTTTAAAAAATATGCCTTTTCCTCTTTCCCTGTTATTTCAGGCAAACTAAAGTTCTATTTATGAGTTGTAAGGAAGAACTGCCAATGATTAGCCTGAGTTGTAAGAATTCTGAGAAGCATTCAAGTCAGCACAGATCACAACAGAATACAGTTTTGAAAGCTCTTGGCCTCCAGTCAGGCCAAATCATTCCATACAAAGAGAAATTTTGGAACTAATATTTCTGTTCCAGCTTCAGGATAGATCAAGCACGGCACAGAGAAAAACGAGCATCAGGCATAACATCAAGAAAGGAGAACGATTCAAGTGGTAAAAGTTTAGGAGCTCTGCAAAGGTCTGCTTTGATTTTGGCATGATTTTTCAGCCAACATTTACAGTTGGTGGGAACAAGGAAGGGCATATAACACAAGGGACCTTTCTGATTTCATCTTCAGTGTTTTCGGTTCTCATGTTAACCTTTAGCCATTTTTATGGAAGGCTACAGATTACTTTCTTTCGAATTAAACTACAAAAATGCTAATGGAAAGGAATCCCAAGTATAAGTGGTTGTGTGAGGCCACAATAAAGAGAGTTAATTTGCAGAAAGGAAGTGTGAATGAATCTAAAATTCCCAAACAAATCTCTTATAAAAACTGTTAGTTCAAGGGATACACTATCATTTTAAAGGACACATTTCTGAGGTATCTAGAGAAGTCACATTCATAAAGAAAGCAGATGAGTGTTTGCCAGGTGCTGGGGAGAGCTCATATAGGAAGTCAATGCTTAATGTGTACAGAGTTTCAGTTCTGCCAGATGAAAGCCCTTCTGGAGATGGGTGGTGGTGATGGTTGCCCAGCATGTGAATCTATTTAATGCTGCTGAACTGTATGTTCACAAATGGTTCAAAGGACAAATTTTATGTTTTGCTTTTTGTGTATTTTCCCACAATTTTTAAAAGAAAAAAATTATATTTTCTAAAGGTCTTGCAATTAAACATGTGAAAGACAATTCAAAGATAAAATGAAGTACAAACACTTTACCTTCAGAGTCCAGAAAAACTGCTAGTAAACAACCTGAGAAATTAAATGGACCAGGACAACTGAACACACCAAAATTACAGAACAAAGACTATGATCTGAATAATAGTGGCTAAAGCTGACTCACGATTGCTCAGCACACAAATGGTCACTCTCCCAATCATTTAAGGACACCAGGTCCTACAACATGAGAGTAATGTGCAAACAAGCCAAAGGGCACACCACAGTGCAGTGAGAGAGAGAACCCTTTACACCTGGCCTCTTAAACGCAGCACCTGCTCAGTGCCAAAAGCAGGGCAGATTTTTTTGCTTTTCAGTACTCCCCTGGCCTCACACAATCTTCTCTCCCTCAAAACATAGTTGAGGACAGACACAAAATGAAAACTAACAGTGGAGTGCAAATTGTGTATTTGAAATGCACGCATTTCAAATGCATGAGCTAAATTTAGCCTGAAAAAGATCCAAAGGGAACAGTACTATTATTTCCCCATTTTTCAGATGAGGAAACTAAAGCACAGAAAGCTTTGGTAACTACTCCAAGGTAGGAGGAGCTACTTACCACACACTTCCTAAGGAAGTTCTTAGCCCATTAAGTAATTCTGCCTTTTCACAGGGATCACTGCCCTATACAAACTCCCAGGGAAAACAGAAAATGAATTGGTCAATCTACTTATGTACATCAACTGCAAAGTCAGTGATTTTTCAACACAGAAAAAAAGTGAAGAAAGAAAAGTTTTAGGCATAATTTTCACAGTCTCAGAAACTTCTAAGGTACCAATTAAAAAAAAAAAAAGGATTCAGTCGCAATGAGTTGACTCTTGAAATACTACATTTGAATCCAAACTTTTCAGGAGCAATAATAAAATCTGTATGAATAAGAGGGAAAGTTAAAAGTAAGCAGTTAATTACATTTAATAATTCCATAATCTGCTGAGAACAGATCTTGACTTTGCCCAGAATCCATCTGTGAGGTTATCCTAAACCTGTTGGGGAAGAACCCAGCACAAACTGCCCATATTGGAAACACAGACCACCATGCTTAAAGTCCCCTAAGAGAGAGGGACCAGGCAGTGCAATGGAGGAGCCATCTGGACATCCCAGGAACCCTTACTTCAAGCTCTCCGGTCACACAGCATATGCTTACCCTCATCCAGAGTACCATGAGAGCTCAAAATTATGATGCTGCAGAGGCCAGACCAACAAGGCAGAAGTCTAATCAGAGTGGTCCATATAGCCCTTAGTTCTGGGCATGGGCCTAAGCACTTTGAAGACACTCTCTCTGTACTCCTCCAGCAAATTCCTCCACATGAGGCAAGGAAAGCATCCACAGGAACAACAGAATGCTCTTACCTGAGATTTCACCTTCCCTTCTTGGCCAGGTACCCAGGATCCCAGAACCCCTACCCAAACACCCTGATTTACCTCCTAGGACTTACATAGGCCTTTCTTTTGAATCTATTCTCCTGAGGATGTACTGTGCCATGAGTGTGCACACCTCTAGGCATGACAATGTGGGATAAGGGCAAGACCCAAGGTTGCCATCTGTGTTGGTGTTGATGGAGTTCAGATGTCCAACCCGATTGTCCCCATGCCTGCAGGTAAGGTCTCTTGAATTGCTGGGAGAGAGAAGAGTGGGATGATCCAACTTGGAGGGTCGTTTTTTGTACCTTGAAACCAACTACATAAAAGGCATAAATGTAAAAATTGACCCAAGTTTTGTTACAAAGAACCCAGAAAAGTGCCAGGTGGAAAGGCATGCTCAAAATAGATTTGAAGAATGAATGACTGAATGAATCAATCAAATACCAGCATCTATAAACAGTTCCTATCTTCCCTTTCAGCTACCCATGTGAAAATATGACTCTGATGACAAAGTGTCTATCACCCCCAACTATATATGTACAGATGTAAAATGTAACGACAGGAGAATGGATTCTAGGGTATGCTAGGTAAAAGGCTCAATAACACCCTCAAGGCACCAGGAGTTCAGCTCCAAGACATTTTTTACTGGTGAAAGAACAATCCCCTAAAGGAATAAATGAAAGACTTAAGAAATTAAATTCCAGAGGTCATCTAGGTTTACCATGAAACCCATGACTCAACCCATAATAAGACTTCTCCCATCAGAGCTAAACATTGTCAGTTACAAAATATCCATTCCTTTCTAAAGATTTAACTTTCAAAATACATGTGGAACCTAAATCATTTTCATTTATATGCATATTATGAACATACTGCTTTGTGTAAATACAAATAAATGGATGCTATTGATCTCAAGGGAAGATAATCTTTTTTGATTATTCAACACAATCTGTTCACCTATAGACTCCCCCACTCTATTTTAAAATCCATCCAATCTCATAATTATATCAGTTGTTTTGTGATAAGTTTTGCAAACAACTATCAAATTTTTTCAGATTCTTGACAGTGTTAATTATTATAAATAAAAAGGAAGCTCCATGAAACATTTATAGGATAAGCTCAATGTATTTTGATAGCAAAGGAAAAAGAGTATAAGTATTAGATGGTACATTAAACCATCCCTGACACACCAGCTCTTTTTTTACTCCTGATGTTTGCAGTTCTTTGGGGAAAAAAAATGAACATCCTCTACCATCCATACTGCAAGAAGGATAAATCACATCTGAAATCTCACTTCAGCATCACATTTTATGCGAAGCACTATAAATGCAGTCACAGGGAAAACTGCAATTGATCCACAAAGCTATCCATTATTGGCTATTACACAACAGAAAAGGCACAAATCTTTCTCATTAGACCTATTTGTTTGTTGGAGATCAGATGTCCCCAGAATGATTCTTTTCCCCTGGATTTATCTCTGCTGTTGCACTGGCCTGTTCTGCATTTGTCTTTGTCTGCTTGGCCTTGTCCTCTTATCTGTTCCTCCTTCCTGCTGGATACACAATCAGCCTCCCTCATCAAGGCTTGGCCTTTTTCCTTTGCACAATTAATCGATTTCTTACTGTGCATTAACTAACACTGCATTTTAATTCTATGGAGTTATTTATATAAAATAAACATTTTAACCTGATGACTTTAGAAAAGTCCCATCTAGAGATTTACATATTGATGGCCCAGAAATCAACTCATAAATACTCTTACTTGGAATTCTAAATGATAGACTTATATAACTATGGGGAGGGTTCTCCTGTATTTACGTATAACATAGAGAACTAGGATATTGTGTTAGGTGCTGGGAAAGATCAAAAAACAAAACTCATATCGTCCCTATCCTCATGCAATTTATAACCTAATGCTGAATACGAACAAGTGTACATGTGTACTTGTGTCCTAAGTAGGACACTAAGTGACCAGCATTGCAGTTGGAAAACATGGAGTTGCTATAAGAGCACCTACTGGAGGAATACAGTTCAGAAGCTGGAGGCAGAAGGAGCAATATGAGAGCTGAAGTCAAAAGGACAAGCAGGGGTTAGCCAGAGGTAGACGGCAAGGAAAAAAATTCCAGGCCGAGGGAGCAGCCAGCACGAAGCCTGTGAGATAAGTGAGAGTGTAGTTCAGAGTTGAAAGTTCAGAGTGGCTGCATCATGGCACTAAAGAACGGGAAAGACAAGAAAAGGAGACTAGGGAAAGGGCGTTGAATCTGAGGACACAGGGCTTGTAAGACTAGTTAAGAAGTGGAAGTTAGAAACTTGGACATGCAAATGCAATGCTATCTTAATTTAAAAGGTCAATTAGGCAAGTAATTCCTTGAATACCCATGGAAAAATTATCCTGCAAGAACAGTCCTGAAAATTTTTAAAGACTGATGATAAGATTCATATTTTAATAGAAAATTATCATCATCATCATCATCATCATCATATGAAACTTTAGGAGAGAATAGATAGTACTGAGATGTAAATAAATTGATTAACAGAATAAAACAGACCCCAAAATGGGCTCAAATACTGATATAACCAAATTAGTAAAATGAAAGGTAAAATTACATCATTAATGTATTGAGAGGATGGGTACAATGGCACATACCTGTAGTCCAAGCTACTCTAGAGGCTGAGGCAAGAGAATCTTGAGTTCAAAGTCAGCCTGAGCAACTTAGCAAGACCCTGTCTAGAAATAAAATTTTGATAACTGGGAGTTTGTCTCAAGTGGTAGAGCACTTGCCTTGCATGTGTAAAGCCCTAAGTTCTATCCCAGCACAACAAAAAATAAATAAAAATTTTAAAAGGGCTGGAAGTGTAGCTTAGTGATAGAGTGCTAGCCTAGCATATGTGAGATTCCAGGTTAGATCCTCAGTGCAAAAAAAAAAAGAAAACAGCAAAACAAATGGATGGTCATAAGATACTTAAGTGGCTGATCTATTACATTGAAAAAAATAATAAAACAATTGCTATATCACCTCTCAAGTTTTAAAAATCCAGATGGAATAAAGCTTTAAAAGTGCAAAAACATGAAATAGTAATAGTATTAGAAGGAAATACAGGAAACCTATATTTAGGAAGGGAACACTCTTCTTAGTCACATCTAAAACACAGAAGCAATAAGGGAAATAATAAACTCTACTTTAAAAATGTATTCTGCAGGGCTGGAGAAGTAGCTTGCTGGTTGTGGTACTTGCCCAGCATGCGTGAGTAGGCAGGTTCAAATCCCAGCACCACATGCACTACTTAGTGTCAGAGGAACAAAGGCCACATGGAAAACTAAATAAAAATTTATTCTCTCTGTCTCTCTCTCTCTCTCACACGCACACACTGTCCCTCTCTCTTAAAAAAAAAAAAAAACCTGGATTCTGTTTTACAAGAAAAAGAGGAGGAGAAGGAAGAGGTGTCAACAAGGAAGGAGGAGAGGGTATAAAAATTCATAATTGATATCAGAAGACATGCAAAATGCTAGGCAAAGGACAAATGTTCCTACTGTTAAAAGGGATTTTGAGTCAATTTTTGAGAGAGAAAGAGGGAGAGAGAGAGAGAGAGAAGAGAGAGGGGAAGGAAAATCAACTTTATTTTTTCATCTGGCCTTTGTTTCTCCCATGCTTCATTGTGTATATGGTACTGGTGTTCAAACCTGGGTCCCTGTGCATGCAAGGCAAGTGCTCCAACCGCTGAGCAACGGCTCCAGCCCCTTGAGTCAATTGTTTTAAAGGCCCCTATAAACCTATAGAAAAAAAAATGGCTAAAGGTACGACAACCTGGTTCACTGAAAGAGATGTACAAATGACTTACAAACATAAAAAAAGACTTTCAATCTGCATCATAATTACAAAACTGCAAAATAAAACAACTGAGATACTATTTCTCAGGAAGCTGATTAACAAAGGTCAAAAGGTTTAGCAATGAACAGTACTGACCTAATTGTAGAAGGCAGGCACTCCCAGTTTTGGTGGAAGAATAGACTTATTTGAACTCTTTGCAAGACAACTTGGCAATATCTATCGACATCACAAACATCTAAAATATATCCTTGCAATTCAAATTCTAGGAACTTTTCCACTAAGTAAAACCATGCGTGTATACAAGAACTTGCACACCAGGATGTTCAATAAGAAGCTGGTAAAACAAAGCAGCAGGCTATTCATTCTACAAATGTGGAAATGAGGCTGGTGTACATGTGTTCATGTGGATACATTAAGTGAAAAACTACCAAGATGTAGAACAGGAGGTATAGCATGCTTTTATTTGTACATAAAAAAATCTACTGCTATATATGTACATAGACTATTTCTGGAAGGCACACAGACTAAAATCAACAGTTGTTATTGGAAAGGGGGGCAGAGGGATCAAAGGATTAGAATATATGGTAGGAGGAAAACTTTTAAGAAGACACTCTATACTCCTTGTGGTTTTTTTATCATGTTCAGATTTTGCTTTTTTTTTTTTTTAGAAAAGAGGTTAATTACTAATAAAATCCCATACAGTAAAAAGAATACATTTCAGAGAAAAGATGTGCAAAATCACTCTAAAGAATGTGAAAGGCTCCCAGGCTTGAGAAGTCTTGGCTAAAGGCACTAACCTTTCCAAAGAAAGAATGTGTCAATCAGAAGTGGTGCTGGGCAACGAATAAAGGAGAGAAAAAGGAGTGTCCATCCAGAGGACACAGGTCTGAGCCAAAGTACTTCAAGTTCTACATTTCCTTTGTGAAGGCTCTCCCATTATGGAGATGGATGCCTTAGGCAAGCTTAGCTTAATGCCACTGAACATTTTAAATGCAGAATTAAATGCCCTTGCTCTAATTCCAAGATCACCAAGCAAGCTTCCAGTTATAATTTGTTCTCCTTTATAGATCTGCTGGTGTAGAAAGAGACTGTTATGCTGATCTGTTTATTCTGGTCCATGTAATAGTTATATGCCTCTGTATATTGCAATATAATAACAATCTGGTTTTATTTTTTAAAAAAACTAAAAACAAAAAACAATGAAAAATTAACTTTGCATTTTAAGAGACATGGGGAGCCCCAGGGCAATTATAAACAGTGATGTGATAAGATCAGCACTTTAAAAAGACTACTGGGAGGCAGGGATGCAAACTAGGAAGCTGTTGCAGCATTTTAGGCAAAAGATAATGGTAGAATAAGTAAAATTATTTTTATGCAGGTACTTATTTGATGTGAACTTCCAGACTGAACTTGGTAAGAAGAGGCAGAGTCACTTTTTCTCACCATATCCCAAGTACTGAGCATTATAGTTGACATGGAGAAGACCCCAATCAATATTTGAAGAAAGAGGGAGTAAGAAAGGAGGAGGTAGTGGAGGACGAAATAAGCATTAGAGTCAAGAAGAAGTGAACTAACTTAAGAAATGTTTAGGAAATTGAATTGACAGGACTAGATAATAATATTGGGTTTAAAGAGAGGGAGCAGTGAAAGTTTCAGACCTGTATTCCTAAGTGAACCATGATGCCATCTACTAAGATAGGGAATGCTGAAGATGGTTTTGGGGCAATGATGATGAATTAATTTGTAAATGTTGAGTGTGCACATTATCATATATCTAAGAGGGGTGTTCAGTAGGGAAGTAGCTGTGGAGACATCAAGGCCAAAGAAAAAGGCCACTTCACGCAGGAAGTGAGAAATGAAGCCAAGTTCTGTTAAGCGATCAAATAAGATTAGGACAGAGTACTACATATCCCATAAGGGTCTCTGGAAACTGTGGTAGAGTGAATTTGGTGAAGCAGTAGAGCGAGACTGGATTAGGTTTGCTGAATACTGATCAGTCTTCTGAGATCTGGCTTTGAAAGGAGAGGGGGACAGGCAGTGACTAACGAGAGATGAAAAAAAGAGGGAACAATGTTAGAGAAAAATGTTTTCAAGATGGGGGAGACTTGGTCCTACTTAGATGCCAGTCTTTAGATGTCAAATTATAGAAAAAAAGAAAAACCTGACACAATAGGTGAGAGAAAGTTTCTCACAGAGAAAAGTATAAGAGGATGAGTGACTAGCAGCTCCGGCTTCCCATCATAACCCAAGGAAAAGGCTAGCTACAGATGCTTACAGCTTATTCCAATGCAATATGAATGAACGTAGCCACAAGAACATCAAAAATCACCCGACAGAGAGAAAACAACAAAACTTGTTTGTGTTACTGCCACCACAGAAGGTAAGGATTGGGGCTTGCTCGCATTATTGCCTCTCACTGTTTAAATGTGTAAGCATCATCTTTTCCACTAGATAAAAGCAACTCAAGGGTTCCTTGCCTTGGTAGACTAGTCTATTTGTTGCATCCCAGTGTCCTCGCTAACAGTAGTGGAACTGAACCAATTTTGCATAGTTTGAGTTAGAATCAGGACACAAATGGCAAATTCTTCCATCCAGGATGAAAAGAAAATTTAATCAACAAAACAATATTTAATCTCACTAAAATCCAAGTAAACCACAAAAGAAGGTCAGTTAGAAACTGTCCAGAGCTTCATCAGTAGAAGATTAGGCATGGGCTAAAAAAGTTGCTAACAATCAGGTGCAGTGGTGCTCACTGTGATCCCAGTGGCTCAGGAGGCTGAGGCAGAAGGATCACGACTTCAAAGCCAGCCTCAGTAACTTAGCTAGGCCCTAAGCAATTTAGGGAGACCCTGTCTCAAAATAAAAGAAATAAAAAAGAGCTGGGGATGTGGCTCAGTGGTTGATAACCCCTGGGTTAAATCTCCGGTACCAAAAACACAAAAGTTGCTAACAGACACACAGTGGTGGGTGTTCTGAGAAGATAGGACACCTGAATTAGCTGAATTAGCTGATGCAATTGCTTAAATTGCCTATAGATAGCACATGTTAAGAAAACCATCTCCAGGAAAAAATAAAACCTTTCTGTGAGTGGGAAACCATGGAAGAGCTGCCTCCCAGGAAGATGGGAGCTCAAGTGCGTAGTTAGACTTGGAGAAAACCCCTAGGCCAGAATTCTGTAGATAAGCCACCTAGAACACTGGAGCAGGTTCTATTGAGGCAGGGAAGAATTCCAGAACAGAAAAGGAAACACTAGTGACTCCCCACCCAGGGCTCCTTTCAATTACACCACTCTATCTATTAATCTTATCCAAGCCAGGTTCAGTGAAATAATGATGATCTACTTATAGGTTATCCAACAGAAAAGAATACACAAGATTTGGAAATATTAGTGACTAATTTAGACCAATTTGGTCTTTTGGGGGTTGAGCACCCAGTTAGGTCCTAATTTGCGGATTCAAGATAAGGACACTCAGGCTAGTGAGGTCCAGTAGTCACCCAGGAACCCAGACCCTGATACTACTGTAATATGGATACGAATCTTGGCTTAGTTCATTTTCTGTTGTGATAACAAAATATCTTAGGTTGGGTAATTCATAAAGAATGGGTTATTTTGCTCACAGTTCTGCAGAGGCAACAGCATGGAGTGGCCATTTGTTTGGCTTCTGGTGAGAGCCTCATGGCATCAATGCAGAGGGGAGCTAGGGTCATGCAAAGACAGGCACATATGTGAAAGGGTTACAGAGGGAAAGGTGACATACTTTATTTAAAAAAAAAAAAAACACTCATTTGGTAGGTAACCCAGTTCCAAAAGACCTAACTTGCTTCTGCAAGACCTAACCAAGTCTCTCCAGAAAGCCTTTAGTCCGTTCATGAGGGTGGAACTCCATCCCACTAGGGCCCACCTCTTAAAGGTCCTACTACCTCTCAATAGCAATACACTGGGGATGGACTTTCCAGTGCATGAACCTTTGATACAAACCACATCCAAACTATGTAGAATCCCAAATCCCATCCCCCTGCCCAAGGTTGTTCAATTATACCAGGTTCCTATAATTTGTCCCCTTTCTATGTTAACTTTATCCAGCCCAAGTTCAGCGGAAACAAAATACATTAGACTTGGTAATTCAAAAACAATATAAATTTGTTGCTCCAGTTCTAGAGTCTGGGAAGTCCAATGTCAAGGCACCAGCAGGTTAAGTGTCTGGTGAGGAGCCATTTTTCAAAGATAGTACTTTCTGTCCTTATACGGAGAAAGAACAAATGGCCTCTTTAATAAGGGTAATAATCCCATCTATGCAGGCTCCTCTTTCATGACCTAATTACCTCCCAGAGGCCCCACCTCCAACATCACTGCACTGGGGATGAAGTTTCAACATAAGAATTTGGGGAAATGGACACAGACACTCGGACCATAGCACCAGGGATACAAGAGAAACACTTAAGGCACAAAATCCTCCCTTCCATTCTTTGAGTTTAGATGGTAGCAGAGCAACTTCAAAGTGAAAGAAACTAAAAAGCATACTCTGGTTTGGGGTCGGTTTGTTTTTGAGAAAAGTACTTAGTTTTCTTTCCTTTTTTTTTTTTTAATCATACCTTGCTAGGGAATTTAGAGGCCATCACACCAAGCTCTCTCACCCAGCATTGCACACACCTGATACAGAGGAGTAAGGCAAGACTAGGGAAGGGGAGCAGACTGTCCCAGAGTGAAAAGAGTCTGAGGCTGACACAGGACCTTCTTCTACCAGCAAAGAGCTCTGGGTACATGAGTGGAAACAGTCTCTACTACAAAGCTTAGAGTTGAGAAGATCCATCTCTTCAAACTGCACCACTATTTCAAAGGTTGAAACCCTAAATTCCAATATCTTTTGGTTTAGACTACATTTTTTCATTTGAGTTGAAACTTCAAAGAGAATCAGAAGATAGACACAATGGGTCTCTGAACAACCAGGTTGGCTAACAAGGTTGATGCACTAACATTCACACATATCACTCAGAGGAGACATCCCATTCGGTCCCTGCCAAAAGAATTACACACCGATTGAAACGAAATCAAAAGAGTAGTTTAAGGAGGTAAATTTTCAACTATTGTGAAATTTTTACAATTCAAGATAATTAAATTGAAAGGCTCACACAGAGTGGAGCTTTACCATAGTTTATATAGTCATGGACACATGGTATACACACAAATAGCAGTGTGTGTGTTTACTTAAACGATTCTTGGGACGCCAAGATTACAGGAAAGGATAAAGTGCTAAAAAGTAATTGATCCTTATTTGCAATAAAAATTACTCTAAATAGAGTGTGATTAGTAGTTTTATTCTATATGAGAAGATGCAATTTTACTAAAGGTATCCAAATTATGTATCTCTTCATAGTGTAACAGATTGCACAGGAGCCAAGTGGAAGTATGCGGGGGCTGGGGGAATGATGCAAGGGGATGAATGAGATGATGCCCCAGTCCTTCTCCTTCCCACTGCCATGATATTTGATCGTGGAATTTATTTAAATTTCCAGTACTCTCCCAGAATTGCCTGGACACTTGAAGCCAAACTAGGGCAACTGGACCTAAGCAGACAGATCTCTAAGTAAGACATTGGATAGGATACTATCCCTAATTATGTTTTGCTTGACCAGAGAGCCCCAGGCAAACCAATTAACCTGACAGCCCCTCAGAGACTGTCAAGGCTGTCCCACCTACTTCAGAGTGAAGTTTTAAACCTAAATAAGCAGATGCCTCTATAGTGCCTTTTGAGTTCCAGGGGAGAATACCCATGTGAAACCAGAGGTATGACTCAGAAGTGTGTTCGTAATGAAAAAGTTATGGACCACACAGAAAAGGGTAGGGGTAGCTGAATGAAATACCAGTGTGGGTAATGATCCTAAATTTGCTCTCTCAGGCTCAGCTGCTGAGCTCAAGTACCAATCTTAGGGCATGTGGGAAGTCAGGGTCAAAAAAAAAAAAAAAAAAGACAAGCAGGGGTAAATACTCTCTGGCCACAGGTTTTTCATGGAAGCTAGTGGATTTTGTATAAAAGGCTGTGAATTCCTCTACTCACATAACCACCCCTGACTGTGGCAAAGACCCCAGGGGAGTCAACCTTCATTCCACTATGTTCTCTACCCTCTCTCCAATGCCAATCAGTCAAGATGGTACAGCAGGCACATGATTAGCATCCCTCACTGCTGCCAACTCAGGAGGGCTTTTCCTTGCAGCCCAACTTTCATTTAATAATTGCCTAAAGAGGAACATTTAAAAATAAAAATAAATCACTAATAGTAAATAAAACTTCTTATACCAAGAAAAGGTCATTGCTTCAGGAACAGTAAGTAGCTCATGTACTTTTTAATTACTTTGTCTCACACAGAGATGGGTTTGCACAGACTTAGCCATCCTGTGCTTATCTTCCCATTGCCGAAACTTTTCAAAATGGTGGCCTGAAGTTAAGAAACTCTGAGGACAAGGATCAGAGAGGAGGTACCCTAAAGTAGAGGCTACAGCAAACACTTGGATTAGGGAAAAGCTTCCAGTCCCTGCAAGACATTAAATTAGTTCACTGTCCTAGGATTTTGCAAAGAGGAGGTTGGAGCAGATCATTATAAGGTTCTGAGGTCTCATTCAAAGTTATCCTTCTGAACACTGACCCTGTGACCCTGGCCCTGTAGCCCTATACTAACATGCAACCAGCCTTGTTAGCAGCTCCTACTTAAAAAGACATAGTTTGGGGAAGTTCAGAGAATAGACACTGAAAACATGCCCATGCAACACATTGCCTGACTCTGAGGACCAGGAGCCACCTTCTTCCTTCTCAACTAATATATAAACTGCAGTATCTACTAGCAGAAGCCTCATGAAACTTCAGAACCAGGAGAAACGTGTCTGAATATCAAATCCAAAGCCTTCAGTTTATATCTGACCACAGTCAGTAAAGGGCTGCTTCAAGACCAGGTAAAAAGTTAGGGGTGACTTGGGGACTTTGTTTCAGGTCACTTGATTCCAGTTTTCCATGATGTACCTTTTTATTTAAAAATGTAAAGAGAAACAAAGAAAGAACTTAGTGTATGTGCATTACTTTTCTTTAAAGTTTTTATAAATTAAGGCACATTCACTCATTCTCTCTCTCAGATCAATATTTATGACTTCCCAGTCCCTTGGACACTCTGGAGAGCAAAGTAAGTGGTGAGAAACACCCTGATTATGTAGGATCATTGCCTTTTTTAATGGAGATCAATCAGCAATCCAATGAAGAGCTAAATTTATCAGGCCACTGCAGGGCTCAGATCTCTGCCATTTAGGATTGGAGAGTAGGATTTTTATTTTAAAATATCTTGAACAAGTAGATTATGAAGATGATCAATCAAGTATTAATAATCCAAGGTTAAGAATTCTTTTCCTCTTCTCTCTCATACATACACAGCAAGCAAGTAAAAAAAAAAAAGCCATGTCTAAACATCTCTCTTCCAAATCCTCCTATTGATCTATAGGTATGAAGAGGAACTAAATATTGACATTCCTCCAAGAGGCTGCATACTCAATACACTGTCTACTTTGATACTTTTAGAACCTACAGGAAACTCTAGAGAAGTAGGAGAATCAAGTTATTTGAATGACAAAACCACTGTATGCTCTTCAACAATGATTCTATGATGCTTCTTTCCCTAACAGCAAGATGTGCAATGATGAACAAAACCAGGGGTACTTGCTTGATACCCCGGGGGGGGGGGGAAGGAGAGGAAATTCAATTCCCTAACCCTAGCTAAACAAAAACACTTGATTTTATACTCCTATGATCTAGATATAGTCAAAGCTATCATAAAGAATGTTCCCAGGGAAAAAGAGACCTTAACTCTCAGCTATTTAGCCAACTCTTGAGCTCAGAAAACATCTTTACAAGGGGATATTGAAACAGACACAAAAAGACGTTTATGGGATAGAAAAAGTGAACGATCTTAAACAGACCTAAACTCAGCACAAGGGATCTGTGACCACATTTCTCCAGCCTCCCATTACTTGCTTATAATAACATATAACCCAGGCTCTTCTTTTAAAGCTAGCACTCTGAATTCCCATAAGGAAATATCACTTTTCGGAGAAGAAAAAAAATCAAACACATTTTCCTGTACTGTCAATGATGGGGTGATGGAAGGGGGGTGGTGGAAGAAAACAGGGTCAGAGGGGTCACTGGTCTTTTCGATTGTTTTGCCCAGCATTACAAAAATCTCCACACTGCAGAGATTAAAGTAGGAAACTAAAAAGACACCAAATGGATGTGCTGAGCTGAAGTCTATAAAATACTTCCACTATGAAGACAGCATGTTTTCAACTTCAGCTTGAAAGTTGTATTAAATAATGAATGATGTAAATTAGACTGCCTTATTTATTAACAAGTCCAGTGTGGCTTATGTAACCACATTCAAAATGTAAATGCATGGTTTGTTTGTTTTTTTTTTTAAAGAGAGAGGGACAGTGAGAGAGAGAGAGAGAAAGAGAATCAATTTTATTGAGTTTTTCATGTGGCTTTTGTTTCTCTGACACTCTGTTGTGTGTGTGGTACTGGGGTTCAAACCCATATCCTCACACATGCCAGGCAAGCACCGAGCCATGGCTCCAGCCCAAATGCATGGTTCTTAAGAGCACAGAAAGCACAATCCAAAGTTCTAGAACTCCCAAAGGAGTTTTTCATAAATAAACATCAGAGAAATAAAAACTGATATCCTTCACTGAATCCTTGTGAATGCCAGGATTTTTTTTTGAAGTATGATTAATTGCAATGGCAAAGCTTATTAAAGGGAAAAGGCCAAAATTAATGTATTAATGGTATAACATTACAAATGTTTAACCAGGCCAACAATATATTGCACACGGATGCTCTAGCAATGGAAGCTGCAACTTCTCTTTATATTGTACTAATAGAAAAAAATAAGACTCATTTCCAAATATTACCCCCAAATCATAGAAGACCACTCAAGAAATTCACAAAATGACCCTTAGCAACCTTCATAAAACATGTTAAGTATGAAAACGCATGGTCATGCCACAACAATGTGGATATACTTAATACTTCTGAACTGTACATTAAAAAAAATGCTTAAGATGGTAAATTTTATAGTATGTACTTTTTAACCACAGTAAAAATATCCAGAACTTATTTTAACTAAGCCTTTTACCACTTGGGTGAGACAGAACAAGTCACTTGCAATGCACTTTGACACTTGATACACCTGGGACTTAAATGGCCAATTACATAATTCCAACAACAAGCTTCACACTCTTGAATTCCACTTACATGTGACATTGGTATTGTCTTTAAGTTAGCACTGCTATAGTATAACCATTTCCAAATAGTAGGAGCTGCCACTTAGCAATGTGATGTTGAGCAGGCATGATGCATCTATAGGTAGAGAGATATAGATCCTGTTATATTGCCTTAGTTGTAAAGAATATAGGACAGATACTGTGATGAGATTTTTAAAACGGGTTCAAACAATGACTGACAACAAAATGTCAGCTTAGCTTGAAATAGCCTGGCAAAAATGAAAATATCCTACTCTTAATTTGTGCACATATTTTAAAATGTTCTATCATTGACTTTCTCTGAACCCTAAGGGTGCAGTGGTTTAATATATAAATACTAAAATATGAACTATTTTAAAATGATATGTTAAACTGTGATCGCAGGTTCTAAGGACAACATTCTTACAATATTCCTGTTTTCAAAAAATAGAAACAGGTAACTTCAGTTACACACCAGTAAACCAGAACTTTAAGACAGGTCATTTTAGGAATACCACTGGGTCTAATAACAAAGTTTTAAAAATGTATACTTTGTTTCCAACTGTAGCTTGTATCCATTAGCCAAGAATTTCAAAGCTGTTCAAGCAAATATTAACATGTAAGAAAAAGAGAACAGATGGTGTCATATAAGACTGAGAGTGAAAAAGAATCATCCACTAATGTCATTTTGAGATCAAAAAGGCAGAATTCAAAATAATTTCCAAACAAGTATTGTGATACATTTTACAAATAAAAACACCAGGGACCAATCAACTCAACTCCACCATAACTGAAGGACAGATAGACAAACACACCCTTTCCTTGACCCCACATCTCCCAACATAACTAATATTACTAACCTAACTCCCTACGCTGAACATTCAGCCCTACACACCTTCCAGCTCCCACAATCCAAATAGGTTTTTAAATCAGCAAGAGAAAAACAAAATTAGAACAGACATGGGGAGTGCCATGATAGAATTATGGTGACACATGCTTTAATAAATATTCTAAAACTCCACTTTAAAAAGCCTGAAATGGGAGCCTTTCATCCTATATAAAAGAAGCAACACTTGTCAGAATAGATAGAAGCTCTGCTCAAATTTATTGATTTCTTATATGGATCAGGCAGTTTAGCCCTCAAAGATTTGAAATATTTTTAATTTAAAGATTGTATATATTGGGCGATTAAGAACTCAAGGATGTGAAATAATAATGTTTTTAATCTAAAATTTGTTATATTTTCTTCTTTTCAACTGATCGACTTAAAAGTATTTAAGTGAAAAAATTAAAGTGAAAATCATCAGCCAGTCATAGCTCATTTCTTTCTTCCATTATATATCTATCATCTAATACAGACTTTAAAAATAATCACAAAGAAAAACCCAATATCTAACTGCATAAATGTGCTCCCTAAGGTCTCCAAACGGTCTGAAGGGCTTTGAATTCCATGTGCCCTCCTCCATCTGACTCCTGACACCCCACCTCCTGAAAAAGACACCAATTAGGACAAAAGGCCACAGATTCTTTGGACCAGCCTTGTGAGCCTCAACCAGTCCAGCCCAAAAGCCAACAAGGTTGGGGCCCTACCCAGCTCACCAGCCCTCCCCTCACCCCCAGCTGCTGCTCTGTTTGCCAAAAAGATTGAGATCTGGATTCAGCCCCATGGTTGGCTGCTCCAAGCATATCTGAGCTTTGGCAGGCCTACACATTCCCCTCTGCTCTGTTGTCTTCCTTCTGCCTGAACCTTACAGCATGAGCATCACCAGCGGAACGGGCAACAGAGACTAGGAAGGACTCTTACTTACATTTTAAAAAAACAGGCTATCTTGATCACTACGTTGGCAGAAACACGGTTGTGCCTTTGGGGGTGGGGAGAGGAATGCATGCGCACTCGCCAACCGGAAGGCCACAGCACAAGCCCTACATTCAGGGTTGCCCGTTTTAGTGTCAAATACTATAAAGAAAACCAGGAGAAACTTTGCCTTACAATCCTCTACACAGATCAGTAAAGGTGACTAGTAATGCTAGAGAAAAGGCTGGTGAGTTCTTGCTTGGTAATGTATTTGTCACAAGGCATCCAAAGAGGAGAACAGAAATATATAGTTCTGCTTCTCCATCAAGCCAGGACAAGCTATAACATTTCCAGAGACACAGGGGTCCAAGGCTAAAGCCAGCATTCATCAGAGTACTACACATTGTTCTATGATCCATCCTAGTCCTGAAAAATTATTCAATGGGCAATTAAGATTTATAATCCAAATGGTCTCAAAACCATATCTCTGGGAAGTCAAGTCCAAATTAAATCAGACCAGGCTTTTAGGCTTCCAACGATCACATTTTCTCTTTAGAGCCAGTGCATTTCAACACTCAGAACTTCTCCTCTTACAGATCATTTTCAAGGCCATCTCTGGATGCAATCTCCTAAGCAAAATCTGATATATGAAATGAAAAGGGAAATTGGTTAACTCCAAACCTCAGAGAAAGATGTTAAGGGAGAGACTTTCGCTTCCTTTTAGAGATTTCTGAAAGTTAATCATTTTAACCTCCTTTCTAGTAAATATTACTGGAACTTCGCCTGACACAACATACATACAGCCTTTTACAAAACAAAAAAGCTCAAATCTAAGTTATTACATATGGAGAGTGTAAAGCACACCCAATGAAGCTCTGATATATAAAATGCCTATGGAATTCACACAGGAAATATATATATATATTTGCATATATATAATTTATTTTAAAGTGTCACAGTTCTCCTTGCCCTAACAGCTTCAAGTCAGTGAAACAGATAACTGACAGATGGCCCATCCTTGCTGACTTCTCCCCACAAGTGGGACAGCATTCCCATCCAGGACCTACCCTGGCAGACCTGAGACTTATGGTCCAGGAGAGGAAGAAGGAGGAACAGCACCAGAAACTCACATTTCCGTGATATTCTCGGGGTCTGCACTGTTAGGCTCCAACCTTGGAAATGCCACGATGCCAGGAGAAGGGTCGTTGCACCAAATCCTAGAGGCAGTGCATTTGCAGGACGTGGGACAGGCAAGGGCGACTCTCCAGAAGCCCACAACCAGCCAGAAGAAGCCCCAGAGCCGCGCCATGGCGGGTCCATGCCACCTCATCCAGGACGACATCCCTAGCAGCCAGTGCCAGACCCAGTGCGTGTCCCTGCGCTGCACCCGCCGGCTTCCCCCTCCTGTGCCAGGAGGCCTTCCCAGCGCTCTCTGCCCTTTCTACTCCTCGGTGCTTGTCCAGGGCGCGCAGCGTCGAGCGTGTCCAATACTATGCGTGTCCGGGGATGAACGTATTCGGGCCGGTGGCACAGTTCACAATGGCCTGGGCATCGCGGGCTGCTTCACAGGGGGCGCTACCGCCGCTTGGAGCTCCACAGTGGCCGCCGCTGCATGGCCCGGCACGCCGGGAACCGGCCGGCAGAGCTCCGGGGACTCTCCCGGGGGCAGATTTCTTGCTAGACGCGCACTGGGTTCTGGTAAGCACCTCGGGGCTGAGGACAAACAGATATGCATAAGACTAAGCGCAGGACCCCATTACCAGGAACTGGGACACTATCCCTTCGCGTTCGCTTCACCCCCACCCGAACCTAGTCAGAAGACTGGGATGGTTGAGCGCTCAGCACCAGCCCAGGATTCAACTTGCCCCAAGGTGGCACTGACGCCGCCGGGGCCACCAATGTGCCCACCCTCTCTCCACGCCTGAAGCAAAGGGACAGAAGATAGGGAAAGGGTCCCCGAGATAAAATTCCATGACACAGGCCGGGCGAAGGACCCTTTAAAGAGGGACACGTAGATAGCCGGCGGCGATGGCTCCGCGACTGGGGCCCCCGAATGATGCTGCAGAATCCACCACCGCCACTGGGCACAGCGGGCGCAGGCAGGTGGCAAGGCACGTCCCACCTGGGGAGCGGCTGCCGCCGCCCCAGGAGGGACAGTGAGGGCCCGAGGAGATGGAGGGCACTGTCTGCGCTGCTCACCCGGCCTCCAGTGCCTCACGCCGCCGGTGGCGCCTGGGTCCAGGCTCCTCCTGCCGCCAGGCACTGAGCGCAGAGAGCGCGAGAGAAAGAGCAGCAAGGCTCCTGATCCAACCCAATTCCGGGAGCCGCCGCCGCCGCCGCCGCCTCTGCTACTGCTGGCGAAGTGACGTGAGGGCTGACGCAGAGCAGGGGCAGAAACTCCAGAAAATTAGTCTGAAATCCAAAAACACACACGCTCATACACACACAAACGCATAACACCCTCCAGACAAAAGCAACAGGGAAGGGAGGGAATCTGGGGGCGAGCGGGGAGGAGAGAGGCTTCAGTGCGGTGGCACTGGCCAGAAGCAGACAGCAGTAGCATGTGGGAGTTCACACACGCGCGCACACACGCACACATCTTGGCCATGTAGACACGCGCGTGCGTGCGTGTGTGTGCATTTGAATCCAGGTACCTCTAAGATGGACTGTTCCTCCCGCTCGACGCCTTCTGGTCCCTAATTCATGCCGCGGTCTCATTTACAATTGCAGCAGAAGCCGTTTCCCTTTTTGAAATGGAAACCCGGCTTGGTTCAGCTCTGAAAAATGCGCTGATTCTTATTATAGGAATCCTCCCTTCCCTCTCCCTCCCCGCTGCGTTTTCCTTTCCCACCCTGCCTAAAAGGGACGACCAGTTATCCCCCAAATAAATAAATATTGTAAATACCAAAATGTGTTCTGCATTGGTAAGCAAGGATCACTGCGTTCCGGGGCACCTATTTGGGGGTCGGTGCTTTTGGAGGGTCTTCCTGTTCGGTGCTTTTGCAGGAGAGGAGTCTCCAAACACAACTCTAGCTCTTATAAGTGATTCTTTTTCCTGCCGTTTTCTGCCATCACACGCCCGGGAAATAGACATGTGAGGGGAAGGGAGCGCGCCTGATGCGTATTGGGTTCTCTAAATGCGCGACAGCCACCCTGGCCTGTCCGATGCGTGGCGCCGCATCATTTTCTCTCATTCTTTATACCTGGCAGAATGCTGCCATACCTAAGACCGTAGCTTCACTCCCCGTGACGCCTACCCCCAGGCACCCCGAGCCCTTGCTCCCCTGCCGTACCTTGCGCGGGTTCGCGTGTGCGCGGGTGTGCGCGAACGCGTGCCCTGGCCCGCGCTGCCAGGAGCAGAATAAGCATTCAGCTACAGAGAAACCAGGCGCGGGCAGAGCCTTCGGATCTCACTAGGGACAAATGAGACGATCCGGGAGGGTCGGGTGACAAACCGTAACTGCTCTGCGGGCGCAGTTAAATGACGGTTGCGGGGCATTTGCAAGCCTTGTCTGAGAATCCTTCTTCCAAATTGCGGCTCCGAGAGTCTGTTTTTCCGCAGTCATTTAAAAGCGAACTGGGAAAATGCACCGCAGTGACTGACACTTACGAGGGCTCTGGTGCCCCCGCGCGGGGAGAGAGCGCCCGGCACGCTCAGGAGCACTACCCCATTGCTACAGTCGCGGCGGGCACTGCGCTGGGGGCGCGCTCCGGCGCCAGATGCGCAACCAGCGGCGCCCTACGCGTGCGCGCCCCTGCCAGACCTGTGCGCCGCTAGCCTGACCTCGCCGAGTTCCTGCCTGGGGAAAAAGGCGGGCGGTCCTCCGCGCGGGAGAGGGCTACGGGTTGGGGTCTAGTCCAAAACATGGTCACCTATCTATCTATCTACAGAGGCTGAGGATGGGAAGGATGGAGAAACCAAAGGTCAGAATGAATGCTCGGATCTCCGTGACGCCTTAAATATTACAAGGGAACGAAAAACATCTAGCGGGGATTTTGCAAGAGTCTGGGCACTGAGTGTAACCGTGAGAATCTTCGAGCAGAGCTCAGAAAATCTCGCTGCAGGCCACAAAGACAAGGCCAGCCGGTCTATTTCACCATGGTGACTGGGCTGTGATACACTTCGGGTGCTGCACGGTCAAACTTCACTCCTCAGCTCAGCGTCCAACCACTGGGTGACCCTTGTGCCAAGATAGAGGAGCCAAAGGCAAAACGTCTTGATTCAGGTCACACAATTAAAACTCCGCCTGTCTTGCCAGTGTCTTTTAAGTGGGGAAGCCCTGCAGAACATTCGGGGTAGGGGTGTATGCCTAATTACCCACATCTCTTGTATCACCTCGTATTTCTCCAAAATGGTTCATTTGTGCCCTAGTGGATGCAGAGTGTCAATGCAATATTCAAAGGATTGGCAATTTTAGAAAGGTTTGTAGATGAGATTTATTTCGGAATATTTGCAGAATCTGTATTAGAATAGATATATAATATTACATTTAGATTACAAATTCATATCCCTTTGAATATCTCCCACCTAAAATTTGAACGGTTTCCCTACTTCTAATCACCCTTTGCCTGCTCTACATTTTTGTCCATAGTACTTTGATCTTTTAACAGATTATTTGTTTACCATGTGTGGGGGGGGTCAAGAGAGAAAAAGAGTTGCTTTTATTTCTCCCAGCAAAAAACTTCATGAAGGCAGGGAATTTTAATCAACTTTTCATTGATATAACTCAAGGAGGAAGTAGGTATTAAAATGTATGTTTAAACATAAACTAAAATTGAAATCTCACTTTCTTAACCTCTACTCTGCAAGTCCCCTCAATAATTGCTCCTGGACACTACCTCTCAGATCCACAATTCTGAATCTCCCTGTGCTCTGAAATCTCATAGCACTTCTTTAAACCTTAATTTTTGACCGCTCTGGTACCCAGATACATTCAGGCATTGGGCTGGAGATGGTCTCCCTTTCATTCGTGCTGGAAACTCAACACTAACATACACAGTATGTAGAATAAACTGGGAATCAATAACTGTTTCTTAAATGATAGAATTGTGTATCTTAGTTTTAAGACCTGCAAGTTATGTGCATGTATGAATATATAACAATGCAACCACCAACTATTTCTCAGAGATCATTTCAGGGATCTCAGATCATGATGAACATTTTTTCAGGTGGATAATATGAAATAGAGGTTACTTTCTCCAGATCCCTTCAATGCAGGGATGAAGAATTAAGTGTTGCAGGTTCCTATCTGTACTTAATAGTGATGCACCTAAGCAGTGTTTCTCAAAATATTATAAACAGGACCAGGAACAGAACCATGATCATCACCATCATAGGAAATGTCTTTTGCACATAATCCCATGCACACTTTCATGAATGTATATAACTTTAAAATAATAAAGACTTCACAAACAAAACTTATTTGCCTTTGATGCATGAAATGAACTAATATTTCTTTTCTATACCATTTCACTTTTTAATGCTTGTAATAAACCAGTAAATTGATTAGAACATTCAATATTGGTTTGTAAAAAGTAACAAAATACTGCCAACTTTTGCTTCTGAAAATGATGGAGTAATAGGGAACATATCTGATTTTCCTTTCTAACAACTAACAAACTGAATAAAACATATGAAACAAAGGTTTTTAAGATAGTAGGCATAAGACAATGAAGACCATGGCTCAGAAAGGAAACCTGGGCAGAGTTCAGTTCCCTGAGTCAATGAGATAATACCTGAGAATCAAGGGAAACCAAAGAGCAGAATTCACAGAAGAGTAGCAAGAAGGTGAGTATTGCACAGAGAGAATTCCAGAGGGTACCTCTGAAGTACTCAACAGAGCACTAATTAGCACATGCAGTGGGGAGACAACCTGAAGCCAGGCAAAGAGGCACTGACAAGATTAAAGGGAATGGGGTAAAAAAAAAAAAAAATCAAAAGGAAAGTAAAAACACCACAATACCAGAATTTGTGGGATGCCACTAAATCAGTGCTTAAGAAGAGTTTTAAAGCATTAAATGCCTCTATTAGAAAAGAACAAAGGTCTCAGTCACCCAGTTTCCACCTTAGGAAACCAGGAAAAGAAGAGCAAATGAAACATAAGGTAAGCAGAAGAGAGGAAATAAAACAGACCACAGCAGAAAATAACTAGAAAAACAACAAAGAACAAACCAAGAGTTTGTTCTTTGTAAAGATCAAATAAAATTGATAAACATCTTGTCAAACTGATCTAAAATGAGAGAGAAGACAAATTACCAATAACAGGAATGAGAACAATGACAAACACTAGATTTTCTACAAATACTAACAAAATAGTAAGGGTATATTATGAATGGCTTCATGCAAATAAATTTGACAACTTAAATGAACATCTTGTATGAGAGATAAAAGCTAATAAAGCCCCCTATAAAATAAATAGATCACACGAATAGTTGTATATCTAATACAGAAATTAAATTTATATATAAAAATTATTCCACAAAGAAAGCTCCTATAGCCAACATAATATTTAAAGTAGAAATCAGAATGTTTTTCCCTAATAAAAAGACTGGAAAAATTTACTTCATCTTTCAGTTTTCTATTCAACTTTGTACTGGAGATTATAGTCAATGAAATAAACCAAAAATATACAAAAAGATTGCAAAAGAAGACTAAAACTGTCTTTTTGAACAGACATCTCATCTATGTAGAAAATCCAAAAAAATCTACAAAAAACTACTCATACTAATGAATGAATTATCAAGTTTGCAGAATATGGATTGAATATTTATGATTCAATTTTATTTCTATATTCCAGCAACAAATAATAATATAATGGATTTTTGTATACCAATTATAACACCACCAAGAATATGAAATACTAAGAAATAAAACAATCTATAAAAGGGAAAATGGATGATTGGATTTCATAAAAATTAATAAATTCTGACTGTGCATGGTGGCACTTTCCTGTAATCCCAGTGACTTGGGAGGCATAAGTAGGAGGATCATAAATTCAAAGCCAACCTCAGCAACTTAGTGAGGCTCCAAGTAACTTTGGGAGGCCCTGTCTCAAAATAAAAATATAAAAGGGCTGGGGATGTGGCTTGGTGGTTAAACACCCCTAGGTTCAATCCCTGGTAACAACAACAACAAAAAAAAAGAGAATAAATTCTGTTCATGAAAGGACACTTTCAAGAATGAAAAGTCACTTAATGGGAGAAATATTTGAAAAGCATAATCCAATCTAACTTGTATTAAAGTATTTAAAGAACTCTCAAGACTCAATAATAATTTTTTTAAAGAGAGAGGGACAGTTAGAGAGAGAGAGAGAGAGAAAGAGAGAAACAATTTATTTATTTTTTCATGTGGCCTTTGTTGTTCTGAGACCTTGCTATGTACGTGGTGCTGGGGTTTGAACTTGCATACTCGGCACTTGCCAGGCAAGTGCTGTAACCACCAAGCCATTGCACCAGCCCAAAACTCAATAGTAATTTTAAAGTGTGTAAATGGGTAGAATCTTCTTTATTGAAGAATATATGCAGTTGTAAACAGCACATAAAAAGATGCTCAATATCATTAGTAATTGGAGAAATGCAAATTCAAACTACAATGAGATGCTTATAATCTTATTAGTATAGATAAAATTCAAATGATTGACCTAGCCTTGTGTAGGTAAAAATATGGAGCAACTAGAACTCTCATACATTGAAGGTGGGAGTGTAAAATAGCATATCCACTTTGAAAAAGCAGAACAACTTCTTTAAGAGCTAAACATATACCTATTTCATCACACTACTTGCCATTAAAATACACTATAAAGCTGTAATAACCAAAACAACATGATTAAAAATAGACACATAGACTAATGGAACAGAATAAATAATGCAGAAATAAACTCATGCATTTATAGCCAATAATTTTCAACAAAGGCAAAAAGAACATACATATAGGCAAAGGTGCAGGGAAACTTGATGCCTGCATTGACTTTTTAATTTCAAAATGTAATATTGGAAGAATGATACTAGAGCCCTGTTTCTCATGATATACAAAAATCAACTCAAAGTGATTAAACACTTAAAAGGAAAAAAACAAAACTATAAAGCTCCTAAAAGAAAATACAGGAGAAATATTCTATGACAGTGGTCTAGGCAAGAATTTTTTTGGACAACAAATAAATGCAAAGATAACAAAAAAAATAAATGGGATTATGTCAAGCTGAAACTTTTCTTTACAACAAAGGAAATAATCAATGGAATAAAGAGACAATATACAAAATGGGAGAAAAAAATTGTAAAACAGTTATCTGACAAGAGACCAATAGCTCAGCACACAAAAAGAACTAAGAAAATCAAAAGCAAATAATAATAATAATATAAAAATGATTCAATTTAAAAATGGACAAATGATATACACATTTCTCAAAAAAAGATAGGAATGGCTAACAGAGCACATAAAACTATTCAGCATCATTAATCATCAGGGAAATTCAAGTAAAACCACGATGAGATGATATCTCTCCCTACTATCATAAAAAGAAAAAAGAGGACTGCTAAAGCTATAGAGAAGGGGCAACTCCATATTTATCTAAAGGAAATTAAATCTACATATTAAGAGATACCTGCATTCTTGTTTATTGCAATACTATTCACAGTAACCAAAACGTGGAATTCACAGAGATATCCATTGTAGATGGATGAATAGACAAAATGTTGAGTATACTTATGCAATGGAGTACTATTCACCGTTAAAATGGACAAACTCCTGCCATTTGCAGCAACATGGATGGAACTGGAGATCATAACACTAAGCGAAATCAACCAGGCACCAAAAGACAAATACCACATGATTTCCCTCATACATAGAACCTTTAAAAAGCTGAGCTTATGGAGCTAGTGGGCACAGTAATAGTTACCAGAGGCTGGGGAGATAACAGGAAATCATTATATGGGTAGAGATTGCTTAACAGGAATAAAGTCATGCCAAGTAGTAGGATTGAGTGTTAGTATTCTATTATACAGAGGGTGACTATCATTAACAATATTGTATCACATAATCCAGAATAGCTAGAAGAAAAGATTTTGAATGTTTGCATCACAAAGACAGGATAAATGTATGAGATGAGGGATAACGTAAGTATTCTAAGTTGATCAATGCACAATACACCAAGACAACACTGTGCTACCAAAAGATGTACAATTATTATCTGTCAATAATTTTTTAAAACAGGGAAAGCAGTTCTGGTCCCATGGGTATGTAAAGATTAAATAATATGTTCTAAGATATGTTAGAAGTGCTTGTCAAGATGCTTAGTACATAGTATGTGCTCAATAATATTCCCTGATGTGATCTGGCCATTCCACTTCTATGTATTTACCTAAGAGAAATGAAAATGTATGTCCTCACAAAGGCTTGTACATGAATATTCATAGTGGCTTTGTCTATACTGGCAAAAACATGAAACAATCCAAATATTCATTGACAGGTAAATTGGCTTTTAAACAGTTTTGCTATATTCATACAAAGAAAACCAATGAACTATTGATACATGTAACCACATGGAAGAATCTCAAAATAAGTATGCTGAATGAAGAAGCCAGATAAAAAGGGGTATAGGTTGTATGATCCCATTTTAATAAAATTCTATAAAATGCAAGGAAATCAATCATAACTGAAAGCAAATCCAGGATTGCTGGTCAGAGGTAGGAAGGAGAAGCCAGAAGGCGACTTCACCAGGGTTGAAAAGACACTTTGAGAATTGATGGATGTTATACAACAATTAATTAATGTTATCTTAATTGTGATGATGGTTTCAGTCTAAGAAAACTGTATATTTAAATATTTTAGTTTATTATTATGATAATGATACCACAAGAAAACTGTTCTAAAAGCAAGAAATGCTGACTTTGACCCTCTTTACCATCAACTGTTTATTACCATTAGAACCTCTAAAAAATTTTAGGAAGCTACTATAAAATTTGAAGATTTTAAAAGTATATTCAGATCTTCTGCAATGTTCTACTTTTAGAGGAACCTACTATCCAATTTCTTTTAGATTAGCTTGGGGAAATTATGATTTAAAAGACAGAAATAGCCAGAATGTCCATTTATTGTGGAACAATTCAATAAATGTTCATACTTCTACTTTTTTTTTCTTTGTTGTTGTTGTTGTTAAGAGAGAGGGAGAGAGGGAGAGGGAGGGAAAGAATCAATTTTATTTATTTTTCATCTGGCTGTTGTTTCTCCGACACTCAGTTGTGTATGTGGTGCTAGGGTTTGAACTCAGGTCCTTGTGCATGCCAGACAAGCACTCCAACCGTGATCCACTGCTCCATCCCCACTTCTACTCTTTATAATATTAAATACTCACAAAAATGAATCACAACTGTACATATTGACCTAGAGGCATGTTGCTATAGTTCCCACAGGCTGAGTCCAAAGGGTGATAGTGGAAACTTGAGGAAGTAAGGCCTAATGGGAGGTCCTTAGGTCAATGGGGGTATACCCTGAAGGGGGTTGTGGGAATCCCAGCCCTTCCCCTTCCTTTCTTTTGCTCCTTGACTGAATGTTGTAAGCAGATTTGCTCTGCCACACATTCTTGCCATAACGTGCTGCATTGCCACAGGCCCAAAATAATAGGATCACTGTACCATACAGACTGGAACCTCCAAAACTGTGAACCAAAATAAAACTTTTCCCTTTATAAGTTCATTATCTCAGGTATTTCACTATAGTGACAGCTAACTAATACACATGTCCTCAATTTATGAAGTGAATAATTAACTTCCTTAACAAAATATAATACGTTCCTATGATAAAGCCAATATTTATGAATGTGATTTGTCTGTGTATGTCTATGTTCACCACTGGATATTTCACTTTCCCAAGAATATCTATATTTTAGTGGAGGACATTGCAGAGAAGACATAATTGAAAGGGATTTAAAACCTTCTAGCATCCACAAATGGGAGAGTATTTGGGGTGGAGGACTCTCAATAGAATCAGAAGTTGATATTCACGACTAGCTTCACACTTTTTCACTCTCACCCTCCAGCTGAGTGAAGGTTTCACTTTCCCACCTCTGCCCAGATACGTGTGAACTACATGCTGCTGCTATGTCATTCTGAGCCATACCTGACACCTAAGGTCTTGTCCCTTTTTATTTTTTTCCCTGTGCCTCAAACTTTTACTTTTGACTCTTAGACATGTTGCATGCACACTGTAAATTTACACAGGTGTGGACTTTTTAGGAACACCTAAAAGGGAGAGCAGATGGAGAAAATTTCACAGATCCTTGGAAAAGTAGGTTCACACGTAAGTGGGTAACACTTAAGTCTGAGTTTGAACCATCCATCTGACTAGGTTTCATGGTTAACTCTGGGTTATTTTTCTGGACTAGGTCAATAGTCTATATGAACATCCATATCTGACCCTATGTCATCCCACTTTACCAACAGCTCTACTACCAAATCCCTACATCACAAAAGAACACATTTCTTACAAAGTAGTTTATTCCATTCCCTTAAATAAAATATGCTTTCTCTGAGATTACCAGCCCAGATTTATTGGAGCAGTCAAAATGTTCCCAATTCTAACCCAATTGACAGCTATATGGCATTCAAAGAATAATGCTTATGGACACAATACTCTTAAAGTTAGAGGAAAAAACCCACAAGTGTTCAATCATACGAGATTGTTTCAAGTAAGTAACCAAATATTCTTCCATTTGGGGTAGAAACTCATTTAGTAGACAATTTGCTGGGTTGTGATTAGGATATTTCTAACAAAATAAACCAGGCTATACTAGCATAGAAAACTCAAAATATGTCACACATGCAAAGGTAATATTGTTTCATAAAATTTTTCAGTCCTCATAGGTTGTATTAGACCATACTATACAGGCATATATCTTAATGTGATTCACAGTCGAGTTTCAAATCCACTGGCAGAACACAGCGTCTGAACTAATCACAAGAATCTCCTCTATAACAGGATACAATTCACAAGTCTCTGCTTGAACACTTTCAGTAACTCTTCTTAATCAAAACATTAGAAATAAGCACTTTCCAGATTGTATTAAAGTTAGTTTATAACTATCATCATCAATTTGAGAGCTGTAATGTGCTTATTTGTCATGGTAACCTTGACATCTAACAGAGTATCTAGCATGAAACTCAATACATGTTGGTTAAATTAAAGTTAATCTCCTCTGTTTATATCTTTAATTACTAGAAAGTTCCATTTTATGGTAAGCCTGAATCTGCTTCCCTAGTAATGTTCATCTCTTGATCCTAGTTTTGGCCTCTTAACTGCAAAAGAAAAGAAGAAAGGGCAAAGAAGAAATCTTTACTCATGTCACAACCCTTTCAACATTCAAATACAGTACTCACATTGCTTCCAAACATCTCCATGTCCTTTACCTGATTTCTGTTGCCAGTTTCCAGGAGCATCATAATCATAGTTGCCATCTTCAGGGAACATACTTTTGACTAATATTCCTCTAGACTTGGGCTATTCAGTGTAATAGCTAACAGCCCATACCACATATGAGCACTTCAAATGAAGCCAGTCCAAACTGAGATGTTCTGTAAGTATAAAACGCACATTCAGTGTAAAGACTGAGTACAAAGATGTATAAAATGTCATTATTGATTATGTGTTGAAATGATAATATTTTGTATTTGTTAGGTCAAATATTTTTTCAATCTGAAAAGAGTTTATTTACTTTTTAAAGTTATCAATTCAACATTTACCCCTTCCTAAAATCCCCATTTCTGTTATTTTTGAATCAATGATCCCAATCATTAGAGTCTTTCTGAGTATTTTGCATAGTCATTTGAAATTTTGAATCTGTCATCCAACATTTTAACCATGACTCCTAAATTTTTTGGATAGACCACCTACAGGTCTAATATGCATGGCTTTCTTGCATCTATTTGAAGTCATTGATAATAAAAAGTTTAACTTGACATGTCCTGACACATAATCAGAGATATCATCTAGACTGACTTCATTCCTTAGCTAATTAATTCATTTGTAGGTTGAGTGTAGCTGTTTAATCAGACAAGAAACTATCAAACTGATTTCCATAAATATATCTTCCTTGTCCCTTAGCCTGAGCCACCTATGCATCATATAATGAACCATATAAGGATCAAGCTAGTATTGCCTGCTTGTTTCTATTTTGTTTATTGTATATTTTTGTAATCATCCTGGAACTTATTTCCAGTGCCAACTGCAGATCAATTCTTATTCTATCCTGATGGTCTCTCTCCCATTATCCAGCTTTCTTACCTATAATTCCATTTCTTTCTTTTTTGTTTTGTTTTTTTTTTTTTTGGTCTGTTTTGATCTTTAGACCTTGTTTCTCTAACACTTAAATATCAGCTTCTCCAATTGATTTGTCTTGATTGTCCTTTCATCATTTGGTATGGTGGGTTGCCTTGGAAATAAATTCCTCTTATATAGTTTAGGCTTGTAAAACCCAACCGTAACCCTCCTGGCCAATTTATACTCATTGCCCTTTCCACTGATGGGAAAGATTGAGCAGAATCACTCAGAAAAACGAAGAGTAGAGAAGGCAAGTGGGAGGTGGTCTGAGGAAAGAGAGTAAACAGTAATTTAGCTGAATTCTGTAATGCAAGTTTTCTCCTTTTGGGAAATTTGGGACATTTGTCTGCTTTTCTTCCATGTTTCTTCTTTCCCAAAAGCCTTGCCAACAATTATTCCTTGGTCACATAAGCAAGCCCAGAAAAGATCTTTATCCTCTTTGCAGCTATCTAAATAGCCTATGACATCTCTTACATGGTCTCATTTAACTAGATGCCAACATCTTGTTAACCACATTACCTCTGCCATTTCCAGTGTAAAGATCTTTTGACTTTCTAGAGAAGGACACAGAAGAAGTGAATAATTCTACTTTGTCTCTATGATCTGTTAATTTCTCACCATCTGCCCCAGATTCTGGGCTTGCTTGTTTCTTCATTCCACTTCTTACTTTAAGCCTGATTCAAATAATCCTTTTTTGTTGTTCTCTTTATTTTCTTTTATGATTCTAATGCACTCTGGCTTACTGTCCTTCTGCCACAGTTTTAACAGATTTGTACTGCTCTACTGCATTCAACACTTGGCTATATTCTCTACTTTTCATCTTCTTCCACACCAAAATCCATTGTGTAGTTAAGCAGAGCTTCATTTTCTTTGTCATGGGGATCATTAATCTGTGTGGTCAGAATTTGTATTTTAGAACTTACCTTCTCAAATCAATATCTTGTCTTAGAATCCTATCAAAGAATTTTATCTATTTTTTCCTAAAACAACTGTAATCTGTTCCCTGAAGTGAAGGATATATAACAGTCTTTTCAGTCTATTCACATTCAGTAAGAATAATCTCCAATGCCGCAGTCAGATCAGCTTTCTAGGTTTCCTTGTCATACATGCTCCTGTTCTCTCTTCTCCCCCTACCCCAGTACATCCTAGGGGATCCTATATTTGAATGACATTTCCTTTGGGTAAGGACAATGACTAAAGAGGAAGCACTCCACAGGAAAGAGGGCCAGGGAACAGAATCCAAGTTGCCTGATCCACTTTTCCTTTCTGATGCTAAAATTTGTGGTATGCTTTGTTTTAAATAAGTGAGTTGTTCATACCCGTTCCCATATCCTCTCATTCAAAGTTGTGATATCAACTGGAAGAAATGTGAAATGACAGTGTTGGAAGATTATATATCTAAGTTCTTCAATTTCCACAATAAGGTAATGTTTAAGGTACTTCAATAAAGAGACACCCCCTCCTCAATTTAGTCACTCAAACAGTAGAACATTTCTTTCTCATGTCACAGTTCAGAGTGGATGCATTTTCCAGAAAAGATCCATGGCTCTAATCCATGACATTATTCATAGTTCCAGGCTCCTTTATGTTGGGTCTTCTGCCATTTTCTAAACATTTGTCCTCTTTTGTATGGTCAAAGTTGATTTCCCAGCCTGCAGAAAGAAAAGGAGAACAAACAAAGGACCATTATTTTCCTCCTAAGGAAATATAAATGATAACATGTAAATATAAATATATTGCAATGCAGTTCTCTGGTAAGAACTTAGTCAAATGATCACACTTTCACTTCAGAGGAGGTTGACGTACATATAATCACTAACTGGATGTGACCAAGTGTTCGGGAAAATTTGAAGAGGAGAGTTCTATTTCTCAAGAGAAGAAAGGGAGAATGGCCACTGTGGAGCAATTAAAAATATTGACCCCAGTTTCCAAACTAGCACTTCAAATCTGTAAGACACTGTTTGATTTTTCATGATGGCATCATTCTTAGGTTAAAACAGCATCAACAATTCAAAGATGATCCTTCATTCTCTGTTCTTATGGAAAGACACAGAGAACGTTCTGTGACATTGTTCCTTGGAGTCAAGTCTTAAATCATCTTTCAACACCCAACTATGTTAGTGAATATATTCATAATATTATGAATGACAAACTCCACTGCTTTAATTTCACTTCTAAGACCAGCTCTAACTTTGACCATTATTCTAAAGAAATAGAATTAAAAATCTACAAGGAACACAATTTGTGTGCATTCTTTCAGGTGGTGACTTTGACTAAAGCTTTTCTCTCTCAGAATACACATAGAAAGCAGTCCTGCACTGGAAATATAACCTTAGCCCTCACTGCACCATAGGGACCATTGCAGCAATATTGTCACCATTTTTATAGAAATGATTAAGCATGAGTTGCAATCATCACTAAGCCGCTTCAAAGTTTATGTGGTGTTTTTGGAAAAAATAATGTCCATTCCCTAAGCCTCAGGTCTACCTATCTCTTAAGCGATCATGGCAGTTTCAAAATAAAGCTGCAAATTCTTTGATACTACTCCCATTGAGAAGTGGACTCTATGTCCCTTTCTCTTGAAGACAGTTCTTAAACCAATGTAAATTAATAAAGGTGTCATTATGTGACTTCTAAGGCCAATTCATATAAAAAAAAACGCAGCTTTTGTCTTGTGCACTGGAAGACTCCCTCTTGTAATCCTGACTACCTCATAAGATGTCCAACACCCTGAGGCCATCACACCGGAGAGCATATCAGCTAGCAGTCCCAGTAGAACCAGTCTTCCCAACATCCCTGTCTATGCACCATGCACGTGAAAAATGCCTTTTGGATCCTCCAGTCCAGGCCATCCACTATTCGAACACCACTGAGTGACTTATATGGATGCTACCTGGAAAGAAAGAATCAGCTGACCCATAGGATTATGAGGGAGAGAAAAATGGCTGTTGATTTAAGCCACTAAATTTGGATAGTTTCCTACATAGCAATAGATAATCAAAACAATGAAATACTACATAATCTCAATGGCCCTTTTTAGCTCTAACGTTCTAGGACTTATTAGAAAAACATGGAAGCAGAGCCACCCATTTGCACTGACTTCAGGATCATCTCACATTCCATTTCTCTATGTAGATCCTTACCTTTATTACATAACTAATCAACCTTCAATCAGTACAGTAATTTGCTGCATCAAAAGGATAATTTGTATAATTATACAAACAATAATGCATGGTTATTATTTGTGAAGGAAATATTTTAGATACTCTTAAAACTTTCTGAAGGCATGCCAAGATTACCTCAAGACCATCAGCACCTAAAAGCCAGTGGAGAGCTATCAACGTCAATGCCCATATCCTGACTTCCGGGAAACTGTTTGGAGGTAGGGGAGCCCTTAGTCAACAGACCTCCACTTCTCTTCAAGTAAATTGACGGACTAATTAACACTGAAAATAAAAATAAGAATAAAATGAGACTTCTATCTTCTAAGAACTTCAAGTCCTATGGGAAGAAACATGCAAATGTAGATCATTTCAATTTCCTGTGTAAGACTGAAGGTGAGTGTTTGAGGCTATAGAAGACAAAGGAGGAGCACAGGACTCTACCAAGGATTCAGGTGAAGTTTTATACAGGCAACGATCTTGGAGCTGAGTCTTTAAGAATGTACTTGATTCTCCAGGAGAATGACCAGGAGGATGGCAAGAGTAAACACAAGGAGGCTGGAAACAATATGGCCCGTGGGAGGAACCACATGCTGCTGAAGCAGTAGCCACGCCTACACCTTCTCTCTGTCCTCCCAAGAAAATTAGCACCAACTGGGCATGCTGGCCTCTTGTCCCCAGGCTAGACTCTAAGAAGACATGGTGACTGCTTCCTCACCACTTCCTTTTGCTGTGATCAGTCTGCCCTGTGGCCAGTCCACCCTCAGCAGGCAGCAGCCTGTCTGGAGGATGTTTGGTGATTCCTGCCAAGACCTGCATATGACAGGCCCTAAAGCTTTTCCAAGTATTTTCACATGTGGACATCTTCAGTTCTTCCTCTTTCACTGTCCTCTGAGACTCTACCCCTGGGCTTTAGATGAACTTAGAACTGTTTATTCTAAATGTGATGAATAGAAGGCCTTATAGAGATGACATCCATATCAGAATTGCCATTCTGAAGTCATCCCAGCAAAGAAAAAACAAAAAAACAATTATTCTGTAGAATGAAATCTACCTGTTCTTGTGATTCTGTTTTTTCTTCTAAGTGGTTTCTCTTTCTTTAAAGGACCTTCATTTTCAGTTGCCTGACCTCCTAAATTGTAATAGAATTGCCTCTTTTCTGCGTAGAAGTCCTAGAGATTCTGCAAGGCCCTTTCTAAGTATAGAAACTGCATCTTTTACTTTCCCCAGGTTGCTCTCTTAAAGTTTCAGGAATTCTTCTCTACCACCTGGAAGACATCTGTTCATGGGACAAGGTTTCTTATGGATTAAGGAGAAGATCCTGGAGATGAGAGGAGAGAGGTCCTCCTGCTTCCCGTTTCCTCTCAGTGTCACATGTAAGAGAAATAGAAGTGTAAAATCTGTTCTCAAAGGATTATTCAATTTCTGAGGGCAAATTAAACTAATTCTAGATTGTTAGTACTCTAGAATATTTATAACACTCTTTGAAGAGTATTATCAGATCCTCAATGTTTGTGCTCATCCCCTGCAAAAAATATCAATTCTCTTTAACTTAAGCTTGAAAAAAGTGTGCTACACAGATCTTTTGGGATTTAGAAGGAACATCCTGTCAGGTGTCCATAGTGGTCTCACCATTTCAAAGTGATTATCAGACCTTTAGTTTTGATTCTCCAGTGTCCTTTGAACTCTTAATTTTCTAAATAATCCAATAAGTAATATTCAAAGAAAGATGAAAGATCACAGGAATGTTTATGGAGCAAAAGCATAGTGCAGTTTTAGGCTATCAGCTTGTCTTTCTGTGCCACAGTCCCACATTAAACAAATGGAGCAGGCCAGGTTATCACCCTTTCAACTGACACAGTTCTTGGATGACTAATTAAATACTGTCTTTGAATGTCTGAAACTTCCTTCACGTAAAGGATACTGCGTCACAAAATGGTTGTATGGTCTTAATTAACTACATTTTGTAAGTGAAGAAAGTCATGCAATGGAGGCTTAATAGCACATCAACAAGGACTGAAAGTAGCTCTCCTTTCCAGTATGGAAGAACAACCTACAAGCTACCTCTCTGCCCATGAAAGGGATAGCCTGCTACTGGCCATAAAGACTGGCAAGGCAGAGGCACCTCAGCTTACCCCAGAAGGAGTAGCCTGCAAGTTGCTTCAGTTTTAGTCTTTTTGACACACTTAATAAGGGTAGCTATCAGGATCGGGTTACCTCCATACTCTCTGGGCAACATTTGTCACCTTATTAGAGAACAACACAAAGGTATTTGCTAACTTAGTCCTTCATCTTCATCCATCTTTCCATTCTGGGATACAATTTCTGGCAAAAAAAGTTATTCCACTGTAGTTTATTTTCAGTAGGGAAGAGGGAGAGAGATAGAGAGAGCGAGGACATACCAGAGCCTCTCTTTAACTCTTCTAGTTAATATCTATCTATGAGTGGAACCCTGTCCACACACTTGCAAAAGGTTAGCATAGATCTCTGTATGAAAAAGGAATTCTCTAATATCTTACTTTCATAAGAGCTTTCTAAGGAGGTCATCAGAGAACCTAGACAAGACCTCTCCAACCAAGAACCTGGCCACTTTTTCGGCCTCCTCTGTGGCACGTATGGCATCTAATTCCTTTTACAGGGCCTTTATTTTCTAGGTCTTTGTTCTAGATCTGTGCCTAAATGCACACACATGTGAGACTCAAGCCCACATGTGTTCAGCACAGTATTCAAGTGGAGCCAAATTTTAAAACAAAACACAAAATCACTTGCATTTATTTTTAATCTCTTTCTTTCCCTAATCACTCTTCTTGATTACTGTTTATTTTTCAGTATTTCTCAGCAACACAAGCAGTTTTGTTTCTGCTCTGTTTCCTATCACTTTTCTCCAGACAGCTACAGGCGGAGAAGCAGATGTAAGACTGCCATCTTGTGCTCAAGACAGTTATCTTTGCTGTCCTTGTTTCTTCTGGAATCAAAGTGATTTGTGGGGTTTGAGGGAAGAAGGCCTTGGAGTCCAGGTGCAATGTTCCTGACCTAAGTTTTCCCAGAAGCTTCTGAAATTTCCCATCCTTTGGCCTTGCTCTTTCTTGGCCTTACCTCTCCAGAATTCCATGACTCATCCCTTAGTCAAAAGCCAATTTTTTTTCAATGACTCCAAGTATGATGGAATAATTATAGTTCCAATGCCACTATTTACACTTTAATGACTGGGCTCAGTGGCCCATTTCCAGAAGAAGGACACTTAATAACGAAGGCATGATCTAAGGAGTATCTCTGTACCCTAACACCACTTCCATTTTGGAGAACAAACACTCACAAATGGGGCACTGCAGGCAGAATTTCACATTGACTGGGAGTTCTGTGGGATCAAGAGCCCACAAAGCCTGGGGAAATTCAGTGAAGGGCACTCCCAGGTGATACTTCACTGCCAATCAAAGTCAAAGGTGGGCTTAGATAAAGAAACTGAGAAAGAAAGAGCGAAGGAGAAAGTTTGGGGCTATGGAAGGAAAGGAAAGAAAGAACTACAGGTCAAGAAGAAAAACCTAAGGTGGTCACCAATGCCAAAGTCTGAAGAAACAAACCTTGGTCAGTTAAAACAATAATGCTAGGAAAACAAAAATGAGAAGTGACACTGACAAGGGCCCTCAGCATTGGGGCATCAACAGGGATTAGTGGAGATGGTAGCGAACTGGAAAGAGCATGTCCCATCCAAAGAGGACCTCAACTCATGGACATGGTGGTCAGATGGGAATATTTCTGAAACTTCCAATTTTTAAAAAGAATACATAAATCTACCTTTGCACGTAAAATCTTCAAATGTTGTTTCAAATTGGCTCAAAATAATTTTAATTTTGTTATTTTTAAATCATACATATTTATACACATTTATGAGTATCATATAATCCAGTATCAGTTCCTAATGTATAATGATCAGATAAAGATAATTAGCATTACCATCTCCTTAAAAATTTATTATTGAGAACTTTCAGACTCTTCTAATTACTTTGAAATACATAATAAATTGTTATAAACTATAGTTACACCACTGTGCACTAGAACTAACTATACACTAGAACTAATTCCTTCTATTTAGATATAAGCAAATTAGTATAAACATTCTGGAAAGCAATATGGAGGTTCCTCAAAAAAATTGAAATTGGAATAACCATATGATCTTGCTCTCCCACTATTAGGTTTATATACAATGGAAATGAAGCCATTATACAAAATATTTTTTAAAAACACTGTGTGTGACAAATACGTCTACAGGCTACATTTGATTTGTGACTGCTTGTTTAAGACCCTCTTCTGGGTATATAAATAGATACCATGACTATGTCTTCATGCCGTCACCTTGTCTGTCATTAAAGAAAGTTTATGATAGCGAAAGTAAGGCAATATCATGGGCAGTAGGGCTAACTATTCATTTTGTTTTTGTCAGAAATCATCTGCACAATCCTTGGTGGCAAGCACGAAAACCTCAACCTAAACCCCACACCTTATATTATAATTTATTCGAAGTGAATGGTGGACTTAAATGTAAAATTCTAAAATATTTAGGAAAAAAACATGGAGGACAATCTTTGAGACCTAAGCCTAGGTGAGGAGTTCCTAGATCTCCACGAAGAGTATAATCCATAAAATGAAAAATTATAAATTAGACTTCATCAAATTAAAAATGTTTGTTCTACAAAATATCTTGTTAAGAGGATGAAAGGAAAAACTAAAGAATAGAAGAATACATTTGCAACCACATAGCCAACAAAGGGACTTATATCTAGACTACCCAAAGAACTCTCAAATGTGAGCTTTAAAAAATAATCAATTTAGGAAACAAGGCCAGACACAATTAGCTATTTCACTGAAAAGGATATATGGATAGCAAGTAGGCAAGTGAAAAGATGTTCAGTATGTTTAACTATTAGGAAAAATTAGACCCTCAATAGAAATCAATATATACCTCTGAGAATGGCTAAAATTAAATGCTGACAATATCAAATGCTAACAAGGATGTAGAAAAACTGAGCCATTCGTATTTTGTTGGTAGGAGGTAAATAAGTACAGCCACTTTGGAATATAGTTTGACAACTTTCCCTAAAGCCAAAACCCCACTAGCCATGTAACTCAACAATTAAAATTTTAGGCATTTAGCCTACAGGAAAATTGAAACCTATTTTCACACAAAAATGTATGCAGTTAATATTAATTCATTGTAATCATCATAGACAAAAATTAGGAACAGTTCTAATTATTTTAGTAGGCTAGTGGGTAAACAAACTATGGTATATCCATGCCACAGAATACTACTCACCAATATAAAAGGATAAACTATTGACACACGGAACAACCTGGATAGATCTCAAGGAAAGTATGCTAAGTGACAAAAGTATATCTTGGGGGTTGGGGATTTAGCTCAGTGGCAGAGTGCTTGCCTAGCATGCACAAGGCCCCAAGTTCGGTCCTCAATCCTAAAAAAAAAAGAAAGAAAAGAAAAGAAAAAAGAAAAAAGTATATCTCAAAAGGCCACTTCTTTATGATTCTATTTATGTCAATTATCTCAAAGTAAGATATTTTAAGGATGACGGGAAGCTAGCTATGAACTGAGAATAATTCCAGGAGACCCAAAAGGTCATGTAGCCCACTATTCAGACTAGAGACTTATGGAGATCAGGTAGTCAATGGAGTCTTAACTCAAGCCCGTATTACAGTGGATCCAGCATGTCCCTAAATCCATCCTATGGTTATTTCTCCAGCTTCAGAATGCATAATTAGATGTACTGAGAGCTGGAAGAATTCTTAAGCTGTTCCCTGATCTGTAGAGTGAAGGCTATTATGATGGGAAAGCCAATGGGAAACCATTAGAACTACCTCTACCTAGAAAAATAATAAATCAGAGAAATTATATATTCTTAGAGTATCTGCATAGATAAGTGATATCAGCAAGGACTTGAAAGATTAGCAGTAGCGATCCTCATCATGTCCCCATTCAACTCTCCTGTGTGGCCTTTATAGGACAGAGATGAATCTTGGAGATTGACAGTGAATTGTCATAAGCTTAACCAGGTGGTGATTCTACTTGCAGCTGCTGAATCCAATGTGGTATCATTGCTTAAGCAAATGAATATATCTCCTGGTACTGGATATATAGCCATCAAACTAATAAATGCACCTTTCTTGAATCTTGTCCATAAGGTCCACCAGAAGCAGTTTGCTTTCAGCTGGCACTGCCAGCAATACACATTTACTGTTTTACCTCAGAGTACAGAACATCACTATCCCTATATCACAAGCTAGTTTAAAATGATTTATTTTTATTTTTAATTGGTTTATCTTTAGGGTATAATGTTATAAAATCACCTGCGTACATGTGATATATTAGGAACAAATCAGGATAAGTGGCATTTCTATTTTCTCCAATACTTTCATTTCTGTGTGACAGAAACGTTGAAGCTCTTGTTCTCTAGTTATTTTGAAATATTTAGTGAAATCGTTGTAGACTATAGTTAACCTACTGTGTTATAGAATGTTAAAAATAAATTATCCTATCCATCTATATTTTGGTACCTATTATCCAACTTCTCTCTATCCTTCCTCCCTGCTACCTTTCCTACTCATTAGTGACCTCCATTCTACTCTCTGCTTTTATGAAATCAATGTTTTAGCTTCCAAAAAAAAAGTGAGAACATGAAGTATTTTTCTTCCTGTGCCTGGCTTATTTCACTTAACATGATGTCCTCCAGTTCCATCTACATTGCCACAAATATCAAAATTTCATCTTTTTATGACTGAATAAGTTTCCATTATATATACCACTTTAGAGGTTTTGTCCATTCTCAATGATTATATCAGTTGATTCTATCTTGGTTATTTTGAATAATGCTACAGTAACCACAGATGCACAAGTATCTCTTTGATATAATGATTTTATTTCCTTTGGCTATACACCCAGTAGTAAGATTTCTGGATCAAATTCTATTTTCAGCTTTTTTTTTTTAGTAACCTCCATACTGTTGTTGATAATTGCTGAATAAATGTACATTACCACCAATAACATAAGAGTTCCTCTTTCTCCATATCTTTGCCATTATTCATTATTTCTGTCTTTTTAGAAAATTCCATTACTAACTGGGGTCTCATTGTAGGTTTTAGTTGCATTTCCCAAATGAATAGTAACAGAGCATTTTTTTCATATACTCATTGACGGTTCATGTATCTTTTTGTGTGAGTGAGGAATATCTAAATGAATTATTTGTCCATTTTTAAATTTAGTTACTTGGGGCTGTTTTTGCTGTTGAATTATTTGAATTACTTAAATATTCTGGATGTTAATCCTTTGTCAGAAGGACAAAGGACAACTCTTCAGATTGTCTCATCACTCTGTTGGTTGCTTCATTTTCTGTGCAGAAGATTTTTTTTTCAGATTTTTTTATTGGGGCATATATTATGATGGGATTTCCTGTTACATATTCATGAAAGCACACAATGCAACAATATAATCTGGCCAATATCCCACCTGAGCACATCCCTCTCCTCCCTCTCATCCTGTGGTCTTTCTTCTGCTGATCGGTGCAGAACATACTTTTTTTCACTCCCACTCTGTTCCCTTCATTTTCTTCCTCCTGCCCCTCTTCCTCTCTCCTCTTCTCTTTCTTTTACTCTACTAGACTTCCCTTAGTTTGTCTCATGATTTGTTATTTGGATGATTCTTTATTTAATCCTGTCCTCCTTCCCCTTTCTTTTATTTCCTCAAATTAGAGAAAATACAACTTTTGAGTTTCTGATTCTGGCTAATTTCACTCAGCATGATATTCTCCATTTCCATCCATTTGCTACGCAGAAGATTGTTAGTTTGATTTAATTCCACTACTTAGATTTGTTGTCTGGGCTTTGTGAATCTTATTCAAAAATCTACAAAGGTAGATGCTAATGTCTTGTAGTGTTCACTCTGTTTTCTTCCAGGGACTTTATGGCTTCTGATCTTACATTTATGTCCTGCATCCATTTTGAGTTGGTTTTTGCATATGGTGAGAAGTAGGTATCTATTTTCAGTCTTCTGCCTATATATATTCAGTTTTACCACATCATTTATTAATAGGCAGTCCTTTCTCCTGTGTGTGTTCTTGGCTCCTTTGTCAAAATCAGTTGGCTATAAATACATGAATTAATTTATGGATTTTCTATTCTATTGCATATTTCTATATTTTGATTCTTATGTAAGTACTATGCTGTTTTGATTACTGTAGGTTTTTAGTATGATTTGAAGTCAGGTATTGTAATGCCCCTAGGCTTTGTTCCTTTTGCTCCGATTGCCTTTGCTATACCCTGAGTCTTTTGTGGTTTCATATGAATAGTTTATTGTGTTTTTTAGTACTATGAAGAATGTCATTTTGATGAGAATTACATGAATCTATAGATTGCTTTAAGTAGTATGACCATTGTAATAATATTAATTATACAAATCCCTGAGCACAGAATATCTTTCCTTTTGTGTTCATATGTGTATGTGTCCTCTACATTTCTTCCCTCAGTGTTTTAAATTTTTCATTGTATAGCTCTTTCACTTACTTGGTTAAATTTATTTCCAAGAGTTTTGTGTGTATGTGTGTGGCTATTGTGAATGATATTGTTTTCTTCATTTCTTTTTCAACCAGTTCATTTTAGATGTATAAAAATGCTACTATTTTCTGTATGCTGGTTTTGTATCTGAATTTGCCTTTCCACAGGTTATCATACTGATGACATTATGCTGATTGGACCTAGTGGGCAAAAAGTAGTAACTATTCTAGGCTTATTGATAAAACATGTGAATGTCACAGGATGAGAAATAAGCCTGACCAAAATTCAGAGGCCTTCAGAAAATTATAGGTCAATGTTCATGATGCTTACAGTTATAAAATTTCTCAATAAAATACTAGCAAATCAAATTCAACAGCATATCAAAAGAATCATTCATGATGACCAAGTGAGATGTATCCCTGAGATGCAAAGATGACACAATATATGCAAATCAAAAAAATGTGATACACCACTTTAACAGAATAAAGTTTTAAAAAATCATATCTTTGTCTCAATAGCTGTCAAACAGTATTTGACAAAATTCAACATTTTTTCATGATTGAAACCCTTAATAAATTAACTATTGAAGAAACAACACAATAAAGATCATATACAACAAGCTCATAGCTCATATCATACTTAACAGGGCAAGTGGAAAACTTTTCCTCTAATATCAAGAACAAAGCAAAGATGCCCACTCTTATCACTTCTATTCAACATAGTATTGGAAGTTGTAGTCAGAATAATTAGGCAAGAGAAAGAAAAAAAGTAACCTAATTGGAAAGAAAGTAAAAGTTCTTTATTTTCAGATTATATAATCTTATAGAAAACTCCAAAAACCTATTAGAACCAATAAACATATTCAGTAAAGTTGCAGAGTGTAAAATCAACATACAATCAGTATCACTTTTATTCAAAAAGATAATAAATTAAACAAAAGAGAAATGAATAAAATAATTCCACTTATAATAACTATAAAACAATGAAATACTTAGAAATAAATTTAACAAAAATGGTGAATGATAACATATACTAAAAACTATAAAACTTTGATGAAAGAAATTGAAGAAGATACAAATAATTGGAAAGATATCCCATGTTTATGGATTAGAAGAGTTAAAATTGTTAAAATGCCCATACTATCCAAAGTGATCTAAAAATTCAATGTAATCCTCATCAAAATTCCATTGACACTTCTCACAGAATCTTTTTTTTAAATTTTTAATTGTTCTATTAGTTAAGCATATTCCTCCATATTGAAGAGATTCATTGATACACATTCATATATGCATACATAATGACAATGTCACTTGAACCTGATCCTTATCTAGGATCTACCCCATTTTGCCCACTCCCCATCTCTTGTATCCACTGTAATTCCCATATATATATATATATATGTATATACATGTATATATATACATATATTTGTATATTAATTTTTGAATTTTCAAGTTTTAAATGCCTGCATGAGTATTATTTGGCTTCTCAGGGGAGTCAAGTATACCCTACAGAATTGATAACCCCCCTTTTCCCTCCTTCTCCACCCTTACTTTCTCCTTCCCTCACCTTCTGCCTCCCCACTCCTTAGCTATGGTTTCCTTCACAGAATTTTTTAAAAATATCCTACAATTTTTATGGAACCACAGAAGATCCTAAATAACTTAGCTTGAGCAAAAAGAACAAAGTTGGAGACGTTATATTGTCTGATTTCAAAATCTATTACAAAACTATGTAATCAAAATGATATGTTACTGGTATAAAAACAGATAGACACACTAATGGAACAATGTAGAGAACCCAGAAATAAATCCATACATTTAAATTTAGTTTATTTTTGACAAAAGGCCAAAACACATATTAGATTCTTTAAAAGTCTCTTAAATAAATCATTTTGGGGAAATTGTATATCCACATGCAGAAGAATGAAATTGGATCCTGTCTCACTCCATATTCAAATAATAAACTCAAAATGGATTTAAAAATTAAACATAAGACCTAAAACTGTGTTATGGTTTGGGTATAAAATATCCCCCACAGTCTTCTGCATTGAAGACTTGGTCCTCAATGGAGTTGAGTTCAGAAGTAGGGCTTTTGGAGAAGGCAAAGACATAACGTTAGTTTTTGACAGTCTCTTTAACAAATGGTGCTAGGAAAATTGGAAATCCATCTGTAGTAGAATGAAGCTTAATCCCTATCTCTCACCCTGCACAAAACCCAACTCAAAGTGGATCAAAGACCAAAGAATTAGACCAGAAACCCTGCACCTACTTGAAGAAATGCACCCCCAACACTCCAACACATTGGCTCAGGAACTAACTTCTTTATCAAGACCTCCAAAGTACAAGAAATAAAATTAAAAGTCAACAAATAGGATGGCACCAAATTGAAAAGTTTCTTCACAGCAAAAGAAATAATTAAGAGCATGAAGCGAGAACTTGCAGAATGGGAAAAATATATCTTTGCCACCTGCACCTCAGATAAGGCATTAATATCCAGGATGTACAAAGAACTCAAAAAACCTAAAAAAAAAAAAAAAAAAACAAATAACCCAATCAATAAATGGGCAAAAAATCTAAACAAATATGTTTCAAAAGAAGCACTGCAAATGGTCAGCAAATATATTAAAAAATGTTCAACATCACTAGCAATTAGAGAAATGCAAATTAAAACTACATTAAGGTTTCATTTCACTCCAATGAAAATCAATAATCAAGAATATAAACAACAATAAATGTCGGCAAGAATGTGGGAAAAAGGGTACACTTATGCCTTTTTTGTGAAACTGCAAATTGGTACAACCATTCTGGAAAACAGTGTGGAGATTACTCAAAAAACTAGGAATGGATCCACCATTTGAACCAACTTTCCCACTCCTTGTTATGTATCCAAAGGACCTAAAATCAGCACATTACAGTGATACAGTCACATCAATGTTTATAGCAGCACCATTCACAACAGCTAAGCTATGGAACTAACCAAGGTGCCCTTCAACAGATGAATGGATAAAGAAAATGTGGTATATACATGCAATGGAGTATTCCTCAGGCAAAAGAAGAATGACTATGGCATTCATGAGCAAATGGATGGAACTCAAGACTATCATGCTAATGGAAAAAGTCAATCTCAAAAAGCCAAAGGTCAAATGTTCTTCTGATATATGAAAGTTAACAAAAAATAAGGAAAAGAGCATAGGATTAGACAAATGGAAAGAAACAGAGAAAGAAAAAATTAAATAGGGCAAAATTTGTGGAGTGAATTAGACTTAATTTACTATGTTCATATATAAACATATCATGGTACATCTCATCAACACTGATATCAGCAAGTCACTACATTAAAACAAACTTAGTAAATAGCAGAAAGATCAGTAGAGTAAATGGAAGAAAATGGGGGAGGAGAAATGCTAGAGACTGAATTAGGATATGCTATACTGTGTATTTTATAAAAATGTCAATGTTTATCCTATTATCAAGTATATCTAAAAAGAACAGGGTAGGAGGAAGGGAGGGAAAGTGTAAATAATGGGTACTGAGTTAAAATAAGGTACACTCTAACCTATTATAATTTTGTCAATGCATGTTCTATTGTCATATGCAGCAGAAAAAAACAGGGTGGAAGGAAGGGGAAAAATTAGGAACTAAACTAGAACAAATTAAACTCCATGTTCTTATTATTGTGTCATTTTATACGCTTATATCATATATACCTTTAAAAGAACCAATAAAAATTTAAAAAATAAAAAAAGAAGTAGGATTTTTGGATTTGACTGGATCATGAGGGCTCTGACCTCATCAATAGATTAATCCATTGATGAAGTCATAATTTAATGAGTTTTTAGGAAGTGGTATGGAAACTTAGAAAGTAGGAATCCTTGCAGTATAGCTATTATAGAAAACAAAAGGAAGGTTCTTCAAAAAATTACAAATGAAACTATCATATGACTCAATTAACCCACTCCTGTGTATATATCCAGAAATGAAATCAGAATATGTTTTTGCAGTATTATTCACAATAGCTAAAATATAGAATAAGCATGTGGATTAAATAAAACCTATGCCACTCAATCAATGGATCAATGGATAAATAAAATGTGGTATATATAAATGAAAGAATACTGTTTGACCTTTAAAAATGAAGGAATCATCATTTTCAACACCATGGATGAACTTGGAAGACATATTCAGTGAGATAAGCCTGACACATAAATACAATAAACACTCACTTGTATGTGTAATCTGAGAAAGAGGAAGTCACAGAAGCAGAGACTGAAATGGTGATTACCAGATGCTGGAGTGTAGGAAGGAGCTGGGAACGGGTGCAAGGAACTGGGGAGTTAATGGTCAAGTGATAGTTACAAAAGTTCAGTTAGACAGAAGGAATAAGTTCAAAAGAACTTTTGTTGTGCAATGGTGACCATATTTAATAACAACACATTGCATACATGAAAATTACTACCAGAAGAGATTTTGAGTGTCCTCACCACACACAAAAATGATGTGAGTTAATAGATACACTATTAGGTACACCATAATACATATTACTTTTATTTATCATTTAGAATAATTTTAAGAAAATCAAGAGCTTTCTTCATCAGTGAAATTCATCAGTGAAAATCTCAGAAGTCTAGTGATATGGAGTATGTAAGGACACCCCTTCTAAGGTGAAAGATGAGCTGTTGCACTGTGTCCCTTAAACAACCAAGAAACAGGCATAATGCCTGATAGAACTCTTTGTATTCTGGAACCACCATATTCTTCATTTGTATATATTACTTTGGCTCATTTACTGAGCGACCAGAACAACTCCAAATTTTGAGTGAGATCCAAAATAAGAGAAAGCTCTGAAACTGGTCCAGGCCGCTGTGCAAGGTGTTCTGGCACTTGGGCCACATGACCCAGAAAAATCAAATGGTGCTTGAAGTTCCAGTAGCAGACTGAAATTCTGTTTGGCTGCTCAGGCCCAACCATGTGTATACAACTTCCTTTTGATGATGGAGTGTTGCTTATCATGCCAAACTTTATGGCTTGGTAGGTCAGACAACACTCAGTTTGTGACATGCAGCTCAGGTCACATGATAACTTGGTGGCTCATGAATAAGTGTCAAACTACTAACATCCACCACTTTTGGGGTGGGTGATCAACTAACAACCTGGTCTACTGGATTACACTGGACAACTTCCAACATGGAAGGGGCAGCATTTTATCCTTACTGAAACAAAGACTTATTCTGAATATGGTTTTGCCTTTCCTGCAACAATGTTTCTGCCAAAATTATAATCCATGGACTTATAGACCACCTTATCCAAGGAATTATCATCATGTTATTCCATACTGCATTGCCTCTGCTCAAGGAACTTACTTTATAGTGATAGAAATGCAATAATGGATTCATGCTTATAGACTTCATGGTTCTTACAATGTTCCCTATCATCCTGAAGAAGCTGCCTTGAAAGAACTGTGGAGTAACCTTTGGAAGACTACATTACAATGTCATTTATTGGTAGTACTTGCTGTATAGGTCAAGATTTTCCTAGGGCTGCATATACTCTCTATTGACATCCAATACACAATGCTGTCTTGTTCAAAGCAAGGATTCATGGGTCCAAGAATTAAGGGGTGGAAATGAGTGGTACCATTCTATTACTTCTAGAGACTATAATAGTAGACATTTTGCTTCCTTTTCCTTCAACCTTATGCTCTACCATCCTAGATGTCTTAGTCCCATAGGGAGAAATGCTTCCACCAAGAGACACAACCATGATCCCATTGAACCAGTTTAAATTGCCACCCAGTCTCTTTGGACTCTTCATGCCCCTGAGTCAACAGGCACAGAAAGGAGGTATGGGGCCAGCAGCAGTGATCCATTCAGACCAATAAGGTGAAACAGGACTCCACAATGGAAGGAAGGAATAGCCTGTCATATAAGTGATATTTTAGGGCATGCCCTGTAATTACCATGTCCTGTAATTAAGGTCATTAGGAAATTACAACCCAATTCAGGTAGGACTAAGCCTAGATCTTTCAGAAATGAGAATTTGTATTGCTCCACCCAATAAAGAACCATAACCAGCAGAGGTGCTTGCTGGAAGGAAAGGGAATACAGAATGGGTAGTGGGAGACTATAATCATAAATATCTACTATGACCACATGGCAAGTCACAGAAATAAGGACTGTGATTGTTCTAACTGCTCCTTATTTTTTTTAACAAAAACATGTATATACACATATACTAAGCAAATATAATTGTTATGTTTTCTCTCACATAAAATAAGATATATTGACTTTATATCAGTATTTAAGTATTGTCAATGTTATATGATGGTATTTAAGTTATGGGATATCAGAAAAATAAACATTGCTCAAGGATTTTACTGCTTCTTCTATGGAAGAGTTGTGTGCATAGTATAGGGATATCCTGTTATGTAGAACTATGGCCCTATTATTGTCTTTATTTGGAAAATAAGTATGGTCATGTATATTGGCTACATTTTATTTTTAAACTTGACTGTGCTAAGGGATACTGGCAATTTCTGGGTGTGTCTATGATGCTGTTTCTGAAAAAATTAATATCTGAATAAGTAAACTGAGTAAAGAACATTCACCTTTGCTAATGTGAGAGGATATCATCCAATCAATTAAGTACCTGATAGATCAAAAGGGCAGAGAAAGGTCAAATTGTCACTCTGCTCTCGCTGGGACAACATCTTTTAATCTGAGGCATTGGTGCTCCTGGTTTGGGTTTTCAGTCTCACTCTGGGACGTTCACCATTCACTACTCTGGTTCTCAGGCCTTCAAATTTGACCTGGAACTACACTATCAGCTTTCCTAGGCTTCTGGCTTACAGTCAGCAGACTATGGGTTTTCTTAGCATCCATAATCTGAGTCAATTTCTCATAAGAAATCTCTCTCCCATCTCTGCATGAAGGGGAAATACAGGGTACTGAGGCACACTCCAAGGTTTTATAATTATACCAATGATATTCTATTGTCATATATATTAGAAAAACAGGGGGGTAGATGGAAGTGGGGAGGAGGTGGATAGGAGAGTGAATAAGAACAAGTTAACTCCATGCTTTTATAGTTAAGTTATTGTATAATCTTATGTCATGTACACCTATAAAAGAACCAATTAAATAAAATAAATAAGTAAATTGTAAAGCTAAACATTTTATTAAATCAATATTTTAAATTCTAGCTAGTATAATTATAGAATATGTATGCCTAACATATGCATTTTAAGGTAATATGTGTCATAAAGAATATATGATCTTGTACAAATATGTAACAACAAATCCCATCAATCTGTACAATTATAATGCACCAATAAAAATGTGGGGAAAAACAAAAAATAAAATTCACAAACTTTAGCACATTAGCTGTTATTAATAATAAATCTAGATTACACCTTGCAACAGAGTGCAAAACACTGTGTGTCAGGGTACCTGAACTCGATTACCAAGCTCCTTCACTCCAAAATGGATTGTACACAACCTCAGGATGTGGCTTCACAATCACTGACTAATACAATCACCTCAGAAGTAAATATACCAAGTATCTCAGAAACAAAAGGGACTTTGTCATTCCTAACAATCCCATAGCTTCAGAACTTTTCCTCACATTAAGTGAAACCATGACTCACCTGCCTTAAAGATGAAGTAATGAATAAAGAATGGGCACAAAGGTAATGGCGTGAGTAGCTTGGTGTATTAATCAGAATAAACTAGGTGCACTAAGAAACAACCACAAATACCAAGTGCCCCAACACAATAAAAGTTTATTTCTCACTATGCAAAGTACAAAGCACATATTCCTGTTAGGGTAAGCCTCCTCCCATGGTGACTCAGGAATCTGAGTTCCTTCATGCTTTTTTGTCTTTATTTTCAGTGCAAGTTTGTTCTGGCATCATTCAACTGCAAAGAGTGGGGAAGAAAGGGTTTGTAACCTATGAATGGAATGCTTTCCTGGTCATCCCTGGAGTAGCACATGTCATTTCCTCTAAAAGATCCACCTAAAAGCAGGTGGGCTGGGAAAGGGAGTTTGGTTGTGTACCCAGGGAGAAAAAAATTGGTTTTGTGAGCATATAGCAAACTTCTACAACACTAACATTTTTAGAGGCCCTTTTGTGCAAATGGAATTTAGCCTTTACACAACTGAAGAGGAGATTGGGTAGGCAACACAGGAGTGTGGAATACAGGATGTTCTGTGTGGAAGCTCTGTTTTCAGGACTAGAAAACTCTAATGTGTTGACACTCAGAAGGGTCCTGAAATTTCTAGAAGAATGAAAATTGCTCTCAGAGCTGCTGTTGTGTCATTCCTTGTGTTTTTTCCAGTTATTTTCTTTGTGACATGTTGTTCACTATAAATTATTCAGACCTCAATTCTCAACTTCTATCTCTTAAAGGTAAAATAATTCACCAATGAGGGTCAAAAGAAGAGTAAAACTCTCATGAAAGCTCCTCCACTATAAGATGCTGGAGCAGAGTTGAAAGACAGGCTGCTCACAGCTTCCAGAACATAAAATTTTCTAGTCAAGTTTCCAAGCAGCACAGGAGATTATAAGAACTTGTTGACACGAAATTCAGTGGAATCATAAGAATAGGCCCAGTAACATATCTTTTCCTTGACCACAGGGCTAAATCTGCCCTCTCAATGGCCCAGGCAGATCATAGAGACTTACTCATTGCAAACAGGTCTTGTTGTGAAGGAAACCTGTCTATATTTGGCAGATTCTTTTCCAATCCAAGCTGAGGAATGTGGTTTATTTCCACTAAATATAGCCTCTGATTGCAATACCAAGTGTCCCCCTTTCTTGAACCTGTCCACAAAATCCTTCCATTATATCCACAGTACTTATCAAAAATACTCACTGTCCCCACCTGTCCCTGGAACAGGTTGTCTTTTGTAAGTGGAGTCACCACATTTCTGATTCTCTAAGAGAAATCTGCCTTATTCTAGACTGGCAAACTACTTGGAAGCAAACTACTTCTTCAAACCATGCAGCAAAAACTTCTTCAAGTAAGCTTTATGAAAAATCAGATGACTACTATTTGTTGTGTTTCCTTTTCTAGGTGAAAGAGAAAAATCAGAAAAGCTGAACTCCATGTCACAAAATCAGCTTGCCAACTTACATTCTTAGGTCACTTAGTCCTGTCTCCACTATCTACAGTATCCACTGTGAAAGCTGATATTCAGAAGTGAGGAATTTTCATATATGTTCCATTGGATGTAAACTCTAGCCAGATAGTGACTTAACATATATTAGGAAGATTTTTAGTAACAGTGAATAAAACAACCAAGTTCCATTTAACTTGAATAGTTTTCTAAGTGTTACCATAAAAGGAGCTTTTGCTGTACACTGGAGAAACTGGTCATTCTGAGACTCAGAAGCACATTGAAAGTCATTTACTAAAGTGCTGTGGTATCAGAAAGTCAAGCGTGAACGCAGGGTGGAAGCTCAATGAGATATGTATAGTGGACACTCGGAAACAATTCTGGATTAAACTAGTAAAATAATGAAAAAACTTAAGATGGTGTCAGTTGTACCTACCTCGGACCAAGCATTCAGTCTTCACATACTATCTGGCTATTTCAGTGTTCCTTTTACATATTGAGGCCTGAAATTAACTTGATCAAAATCATATGGACACTCAAAAAAATTCAGTCCTTAGATTCCAAAGCCCTTCCCTCTTCATAGTGCCCCACTTCACAGAAACCCTTGTCACTAAGCCTTCCTCATTCTTTGAACCATCACATATAAATATTTTTCCATTGTTTTGAAGAAAATGAAGTTTGCCTGGGTCCTCCACTTATTGCACAGCAAACCTTATCCAGTTTGTCTTTTATCTTTGAGGTTTCTATCAAACCCAACTCTCTCCCTAGAGCTCTTTCCTTATATTTTTTAACTTTATTATTTTTATTGTACAAATTTATGAGGTACAGTGTGATAATGTGACACTTCTATAAATAGAGTGATTATCGTATCTGTTTTGTTTGCATTTCTATTTCCCCAAACCATTTTTAAATATGAATGTGAAATATTTATATATATGTCCTGGCCAAATCACAGGAATTAACAATTCCTTCTCTTTATAAAAGTAAATCCTGAAAAAATAGTGAGTCAAAAAAATTGCATAGGAAAATAGTACCTATCAAGAGATTAAGGAAAACACAACACAATATCTCAAAATTCATGTTAGCAGGAAAAATTACTGAGCTGAAAGATTATGGCTGAAAATAAATCTCAAAGTTTTAAAAAACTGCACCTCAAGAATCTAAAAAAGATCATGTTAGCCTAGCAGAAGGAAGAAAATACTAAAGATCACAACAAAGAAAAGGAAACAGTAGAAAAACAATGGAAAATTCAAGTAGACAGTTTTCTAGGGACAGTTCCATGAGATGAAAGATCAGCTATATAAAGATATAGACATCCTGAAGAAAGATGTAGCAGAGCTATCAGGATTGAAAAACAAGGTTAACCAAATCAAATCTTCACTGGAAGAAACCAAAACCAGAGCTTACTCTACTGAAAATAGAACATCAGCTCTCGAAGAATGAGTATCGGACAATGAGGATAGGCTAAACAATGTAGAATTTAAAGAAGATATGCTGGATAAACAGCTTATATTACATAATCAGAACTTCCAAGTAATATTTGATGAGAACAGGCATAATAATCTGAGAATCATTGGCCTGGAGGAAAATTCCGAACAGCAAACAAGAAGCTTAAAGGACCTTTTAAGTGAAATCATAAGTGAGAACTTCCCTTATTTTACTATCGATCCAGATTGTCACATCCAAGATGCTTATAAAACTCTAAATAGACCTAATCAATTGAGAAACATGCCAATACATATCATATACAAAATGAATAACAGAGAAATTTAGGAGAGAATTCTAAAAGCTGCTAGAGGAAAGCCCCAAATCACATTCAGAGGCAAACCAATTCGGATCACTATGGATTTTTCAGAGCAAACAATTAAAGCCAGAAGAGCTTGGAACAATATCTTTCATGTGTTAAAAAATAACAACTTTCACCCAAAGATAATATATCTGGCAAACTCAGCTTCAAATGTGAAGAGGAAATTAAATACTTCAATGATAAACTCAAGCTAGCAAGATACATAAACACAAATCCTGCTCTACAAAACATTCTCAAAGATGTTCTCCATTCAGAAGAAAATGCCAATGATATCCTAAATCCTTAAACAAGGGCAAGTCAATAATCATATTATACAAAAGCTGACATTCAAGATGACTCAAAACTCTGTACTAGATACAAAGTTAGAGAATCAGCCTCCCATATCTATTCTATCCTTGAATATGAATGGTCTCAATGCCCCAATTAAAAGACACAGACTGACCCACTGGATCAAAAAACAAAATCCAACAATATGTTGCCTGCAAGAGACACATTTGACACTCAAGAATAGACACAGGCTGAAAGTGAAACGATGGCAAAATGTCTACCTGGCCTGTGATCCAAAAAAGCAAGCTGTAGTGGCGATTCTAATTTCTGATAAAATTAACTTCCAACTAAAACTAGTCAGAAAGGACAAAGAGGGTCACTTTATCATATAAAAGGGACATTTCATTAAGAAGATATAATGATAATTAACATCTATGCCCCCAATTACAACCCCCCCAAATATATGGAAAAAATACTTAAGGATATTAATCTTCTCATTGATCTCAACACAATAATCCTGGGGGACTTCAACACACCATTATCAACTCTAGACAGATCATCAAAACAAAAAATCAATAAAGACATCTCCAATCTAAACAACTCTATTTTTCAGTCAGGCTTAACATTTACAGAATATTCCATCCTAAAACAGCTGAATATACCTTCTTCTCAGCAGTGCATGGATCCTTACCTAAAATAAACCACATCCTAGTTCACCGGGATAATCTTGGCAAATATAAAAAAAGTGGATATAATCCCATGTATTCTGTCAAATCATAATGCTATGATCTTAGCAATCAACAACAAGAGAAACAACAGAAACTACTCAAATACTTGGAAATTGAATAATTACCTCTTAAATGAAGGATGGGTGAAAGAGGAAATGAGAACAGAGATTAAGAAGTTTCTGGAATTGAACGAGAATGAGGAAATAACATACCAAAACCTCTGGGACAGTATGAAGGTTTTCTTAAGAGGTAAATTTATAGCACTGAGTGCATACATCAAAAATCTAGAAAGAAAGCAGATTAATAGCCTTATGCTTCAACTCAAATGACTACAAAAGGAGGAACAGTCCAACCCTAAATCTAACAGAAGACAGGAAATCACCAAAATCAGAGCTGAAATCAACAAAATTGAAAACAAAAAAGCTACTCAATCTATTAACAAATCTAAGAGTTGGTTCTTTGAAAGAATTAACAAAATCAACAGACCCCTTGCCAAACTCACAAAAAGGAAGATCGAAATGAAGCAAATCAACAAAATCAGAGACGAAAATGGAGATATCACCACAGACTCATCCAAGATACAGAAGATTATCAGAACCTATTTTGAAAACTTATACTCTGCTAAATTTGATAACCTCGAGGACATGGACAAGTTCTTGGACACACATGACATCCCCTCTTTAACACAGGAGGACACTGAAAACCTAAACCAACCTATCACAGAAAGTGAAACTGAAGCAGCAATCAAAGCTCTCCCAAAAAAGAAAAGCCTAGGTCTGAATGGATATACGGTGAAATTCTACCAAGACTTCATAGAAGAACTAACACCGATCCTTTACAAGCTCTTCCAGGAAATTGATAGAATGGGATCACTCCCAAACTCTTTTTATGAAGCAAATATTATACTGATTTCCAAAGCCCAACAAAGACATGTCAAGGAAAGAAAACTACAGACCAATTTCCCTGATGAACATTAATGCAAAAATCCTTAATAAAATTTTAGCTAATCAGATACAAAAGCACATTAAAAAGATAATACACTATGATCAAGTAGGCTTCATTCCAGGAAAACAAGGCTGGTTCAACATATGCAAATCAATAAATGTAATTCACCACATAAACAGAATTAAAAACAAAAATCATATAGTCATCTCAATTGAAGCAGAGAAGGCATTTGATAAAATTCAACACCATTTTATGCTCAAAACTTTGGAAAAGATAGGGATCAAGGGAAGATACTTTAACTATGTCAGATCCATTTATGACAGACCCATTGCCAACATTTTCCTCAATGGAGAAAAACTGAAAGCATTTACACCTAATTCAGGTACGAGACAAGGCTGTCTGCTATCCCCACTCTTGTTCAATATAGTCCTTGAAACCCTTGCCAGAGCTATCAGGCAAGACAAGGAAATCAAAGGTATTTGTATAGGAAAAGAGGAAGTTAAGTTATCTCTATTCACTGATGACATGATTCTATACCTAGAAGACCTATTAATGGCCAGAAAACTCCTAGACCTTATAGGTGTTTTCAGCAAAGTAGCTGGCTACAAGATCAACTCGAGTAAATCACTAGTGTTTCTTTACTCCAGCGACAAATCCTCAGAAGAAGAACTCAGGAAATCTCTCCCATTCACCATCAATTCCAAAAAAAATGAAATACCTGGGCATTAACCTTACAAAGGATGTTAAGGACCTCTACAAAGAAAACTATCAAACACCAAAAAAAAAGAAAGAAATTACAGAAGACCTGAGTAGATGGAAAAACATTCCATGCTCATGGTTAGGCAGAATCAATATAATAAAGATGGCCATTCTACCCAAAGCCCTATACAGATTTAACGCAAATCTTCACAGATATAGAAAAAGCAATTCTCAAGTTCATATGGAATAACAGGAGACCCAGAGTAGCCAAAACATTACTCTATAGAAAGGAAGAAGTAGGGGGTATCTCAATCACTCACCTGAATTTATACTACAGAGCCGTAGTAGCAAAAACAGCATGGCATTGGTATCAAAACGGAATCGAAGATCAGTGGAACAGAATAGAAGATCCTGAGAAAAAACCCCATATATTTAACTATTTGATATTTGATAAAGGGGGCAAAAGCATAGTGTGGAGAAAGATAACCTGTTCAACAAATGGTGTTGGACAAACTACACAGCCATATGTAGACAACTGAAGCTGGATCCTTATCTTTCGCCCTGCACAAAAATTAAATCAAAATGGATCAAAGACCTGGATATTAAGCCAACAACTTTAAACTTACTAGAAAAAGAAGTAGGGTCAACACTATAGGACATAGGAGTCAGCAGCACCTTCCTTAACAAAACTCCCATGGCTCAAGCTGTAAAATCAAGAATAAATGAGTGGGATGCAATTAAACCAAAAAGGTTTTGCACAGCTAAAGATCTATTCAAGAACATCAAGAGAGAACCTACAGAATGGGAGAAAACCTTTGTCTGCTACACCTCGGACAGAGGGCTAATATCCAGAATATATAAAGAACTAAAGAAACTAAACACCAAACTTACAAATAACCCAATCAATAAATGGGCTATGGATCTAAAAAGAAACTTCTCACCAGAGGAAGTCCAGAAAGCCCACAAATATATGAGAAAGTGCTCTACATCACTAGCTATCAGGGAAATGCAAATCAAAACTTCTATGAGATACCACCTCACTCCTGTTAGAGTGGCAAAAATGAAAAATTCAAACAACAGCAGATGCTGGAGGGGCTGTGGGAAAAGAGGAACACTGTTACACTGCTGGTGGGACTGCCAACTGGAGCAGGCACTATGGTAAGCAGTGTGGAGAATCCTCAAAAAATTAAGGATGGATCCACCTTATGACCCAAGTATCCCACTTCTGGGTATTTTCCCAAAAGAGTTAGAATCAGCATATTATAGTGACATGGCTTCATCAATGTTTATAGCAGCTCAATTTACTATAGCTAGATTATGGAACCAACCCAGATGCCCCTTACTCAGTGAGTGGATACAAAAACTTTGGTACTTACATACAATAGAATACTACTTGGCCATTAGAGAAGATGATATTATGGCTTTTGCAGCCAAATGGATGGAGATGGAAAGAATTATACTAAGTGAAGTATCCCAATCTCAGAGACTCAAGGGCCAAATGGTATCTCTCATCTGTGGAAGCTTGAATACATGTGGAAGCAGTATGTTAGACATACTAACAATAACTTCAAATTGTATGATTCTCAACGCAATAGTGGGATGGCTCCATAGGTTACTTGGAGGTGTAGGATGGGGGATGGGGAGGGAGGTATATGAAGAACTCCTAGGAGACTGGAGAGTGGGAATATGGGGCAACCATTTCAGAAGCAGATGTCAGTCCTCCATGAGATATCCATTTAACACAAGAGTTCTTCTGGGGGAAACAGCAACAGGGGAAACCCAAACTGGGCATCCATGATTTAGCATTACCCCTGGATAACTAAGTATATATACATTGATTATTGATGGTTTGATAATGCTTTCCCCTCAATTGTATCTCTATATACATCTAATTAAAAAAAAGAAAAAAGAAATGAGAGAACATACAACACATGACACAAGGAAAAAAACCTTACTTGCACTACTGCATTTCAATAAATAAGATAACCTAGGAGAAATGGAGAATTTTCTAGAAATACAAAACCAACCAATTATGAATATTTAGGGATCATGAAATCCTTATAGAAGACTAATGAGATAGAAAACTGAATCATTAATCAAAGCCATCCTAATGGTAAATTTGAGCACCAGATATGACTAGAAAATACTATCAAATATTTAAAAAGAATCAACAATAATCCTCCCCAAACACTTAGGAAACCTGAAGAGAAGGAAATCCTTATGAACTCAGTCAATGAACTCATTATAACACAGATCAATAACCAAAGCCATCACTGGGAAGACTATGTGTCATATCCCACATGAATACTAGTGCAAAATCCATCAACAATATAGTTATGAACTAAGGGAAAGAGCACATTAGCTCTTTTAAATATCATGATTTCGTAGGATTTAGATCTTAGGATAGTTCAACATAAGTATATCAGACAAGAAGTCATAAAAAAGAGGGGGAGGACATGTGGATGACAATCTTATTGATGCCGGAAACTATCTGGGAAAACTCATCATTTTGTGACAATAACGCCTAATACCAAATCTAGCCCGTTAACACATCCATCACCTTAATCTCCTAAGGCGGCGCACCTCCATTGTCACACACACCCTGAGCCATGTCCTTTTAACCCTAATATCTAAGACAATCCCCACCCCTAAAAACAAAACCTCAATTCTAACTTGAAGAATAAACCTAACCTTCAGACTGAACTTGACCCAGGGCAGGAACCCAAGGTACTCACTGGCCAAACTCCATGCAAACCCTTGAACCCAACCCACAGAAGCACACACACGTGGGAGGGCTGACCTCTACTGCCATTGTTTCTGAGGCAGAAGAGGCCTCCAGGCAATAGGGAAGCCTGCTACTCAGTTACTTGAGGTCCTACGGCGGTGGGCTGCCTGGGCTGTGGCTACTTCTGCCTCTGTGTCTTTGGTGCCCTCTGGGAAGTCAGAGCTGCTGTCCTCTCCAGTTCTCTATAGTGCCCAATAAGGACACTAGGGCCCTTGCACACTGACCACCCTGCCTGTATCACAGCACTCCTGTGACAGTCATGATTGCTTCTTCTCAACTGCACAATTTCACACACCATTACTGAACAGTCCCTAATGTCATATTCACTGAAAGACTTCAAATGTGTTCCAGCTCAGAGTGCCTTTCTACCCTCGTGAAACAATTCTCCATCTCAATTTTTTAAAGCATATTTTACATTAGAAGCCTTTCTCCTAAAAATCACTTCGTATAGATAAATGAATTGCAATCATCCCAAATACAACAGAGAAAATAAATCTTTTTTTTAAATGCATCTAAATACAGTGTCAAAAGGTGCTGTATCCTAGAAAACAACAACAGATTCAAAACTGACATGGAATGAATGTACATAAATGACTCTATGCCAAGGTATCATAGATATAGGTTGAGCATCTTTAACCCCAAAATTCAAAATCCATAATGCTCCAATATCTGAAACTTTTTAAGCACTGACATGATGCTACAACTGCAAAATGCTCTGCCTTGCCTCATATGTTGGCTCATAGTCAAAACATCAGTGCGCTAAAAATATTCTTTAAAATTAGCTTCAGGCCTTGTGTTTTACTGTGCATGGAACGCAAATGAATTTTGTGTTTGGACTTGGGTTCCCTCTTCAAGGTATCCTTCTCTGTGTACTCAAATATTCCAAAACCCAAAACACTTTTGGACCCAAGCATTTAGGATAAGGGAAACTCAACCTGTAATGTGACACTCAGAAGATAAAACTTAAATAGCACCAGATACTGCAAAACAGCAATGGAAGCCACATACCAGGAGGATCTAGGGCATGGGGCAGTGTAGGAATCACATCACCTGACTGGCTACATCCATGCAGAATGGCCACAATGCAAATATGCATTTTGGGAAAGAGTAGGAGTCACTGGGAAGAGTGGTCCTTTTAGAACCAAACTGGAATAGAAAATGAGTTCAATGCTGGGTGAGGTGGTGAACGCTTATAATCCCAGCAACACAGGAGGCTGAGGCAGGAGGACTGCAAGTTCAAGGCCTGTCTCAGCCTCTTAGAAAGAGCAACTTAGCAAGACCATGTCTGAAAATAAAAAAAAAATTAAAAAATTAAGAACTGGGGAGGTAGCTCAGTAGTAAAGTATCTCTGGGTTCAATTTCCAGAACCAGAAAGAAGAAAGAGAAAAAGAGAAAAGAAAATGAGTTCAAGAAAAGTAATAGAAGAGCAATTAGAGCACTGTAGTACTGATGGAGAAAGAAGTAAGCTCCCATTGTTCAGAGACTGAGAAATAGTTTTACTAATGTAGTCCAGACAGGTACCATCAATCACTTTCACCTACAGGTAGCCAATATTGCATGCTTATAGCACAGTCTCCAGAAATTTGGGAAAGTGAATATACTCTCAAATTCTCCAACACACTCTAAAGAAGAAAAAGAAGCATCACACTTTTGGATGAGAAGCAAGAATCATACAAATAGTACATGCTAGCAATTTTGCTTATTCTTTTACCTGTGTGTTTCATAGTTATTCAGTTGTTCCTGTTCACTAAACCCTTAACTAGGGATAAGAATGCTGTCCACAGGAGTAAGACACCATTTTGTGAAATTAGAGGAATCTGTGAAAAATTATGCAGTGGATGTACCAAGTAGACACATACCTGCAGTGACTAGTCACATACATATCTATCTTACTCCAAAACTGAAGGGAAGGAATGTAGTTTGTAATAATTTAGCAGAAGCAAATAGATATTGATACTGTGATTGAAATATTTTTTCAAAAAAAAAAAAGAACCCAGCTGGGCAAGGTGGCTTATGCCTGTAATTCCAGCAATTCAGGATGTTGAGGCAGGAGAATATCAAGTTCAAGACCAACCTTGGTAATTTAGTAAGGCCCTGTCTCAAAATAAAAAATAAAAATGGTTGGGGAGGAGGCTCAGTGGTTAAGTGCTCTTGGGTTCAATCCCCAATACAAAAAAAAAATACCCAATTGCTCAAGAAATCCATGCAAAATTAGATAATCAAGCACATAATTTTAAGTCAACAGGAGACAACCTTGTCCTCCATTGTTGCTCTGACCATATTCACTAAATGGACTGTTTTTTCTAACATATTGTGAGAAAGGCTGTCAGAGTGAGTACCACCTGCCACCTGTCTCAAAGAACAAATCAGACTTCTGGCTTAAAAAATCACAGAGAGATCTGTTCAAAAGATTTTTACTATGTGTAAAAATCAAATCAAGGGAATTCTTATATTAAAAAAGAATAGAACTTCTCAAATTTCTCCACTTGCTCTCCATAGTTACAAGGGTATATGTTTTTTGTTTTATTTTGATTCTCAGTGTGGATTCTTGACAGACTGACCTCACCGATGCACTGGCATTTAAAATGTAAAATTTCACAAAAATTGTTCACAAATCAAAATATTAGTTTCAATGGACTTTACAAACATGTACAATGAGGTTATAAATTAAGCATCAGGAAACTTTCTTTATAAAGGACTAAATAGTAATTATTTGAAGCATTGCAGGTCAAATGATTTCTAAAGTTTTACCCAATTCTGCATTGCAGCATAAAAATATACACAGACAATACAAAATGAATAGGGCTTGGTTCCAGCAAAACTTTATTTACAAGTGTATCATAGGCTCCATTTTGCAGGCCCCCTCTTACAGATTAATATCCTATAAAAAATTAAGGTTCTCTGTAGCTGAATTTTCCCCTTGGAAGACATGCCTTTTCATTATCAAAAAGCTAATATTAATGACAACCTATGATAATTTCCTTGTGTAAGACATGCAAACACACCCCTACACACACAATGACCTTTAGCTACCTCTGTAAAGTATCTGTAGTACTTTGTGCATCACCATAAGTGCTGACATTGAGATTGGCCCACTCCTCCATTTCTTTTTTATTTTTTCTCTTTTTTAAAATTTTTATTCGTTAAACATGGTCTTACAATTAGGAAGGATTCATCATCAAACAATCAAGAACAAAAGTATAATTACAGAACAAGCCAAGGCTAGTGCCAGTCCATGCTTTATACCCCTTGGGTTCTCCATGATTCCATGTTTCCCCCTCCTTAAGCCCCAAGTTAATTGGACTTCTCATGGAAGTCAGAGGTTCCCCTCTGATTAAGATTCCCCCATACTACTTCCCTCTGGTCTCCTTGATGTCCTTCCTATTACCTTCTCCTCTCCCTGTCCCCCTCCCTATGTCCCCCAGGAATCTAGGCTAGGTCCCCCATGATCGTGTAAAAATTCGTACATGTTGAGGTAATCGTTAGGTTAGCCATCTATCATACCATTTCTGCTTGTATTCTAGCTTCCACAAATAAGAGAAAACATTTGGCCCTTGAGTCTCTGAGTTTGGGATACTTCACTTAGCAAAATTTTTTCCATCTCCGTCCATTTGCCTGCAAATGCCATAATATCACTTTCTCTAATAGCCAAGTAGAATTCCACTGTATATATGTACCAAAGTTTTTGAATCCATTCATCAAGTGAGGGGCATCTGGGTTGATTCCTTAATTTAGCTATAGTAAATTGAGCTACTATAAATATTGAAGAAGCTGTATCTCTATAATACACCGATACTAGCTCTTTGGAGAAGATACCCAGGAGTGGGATAGCTGGGTCAAAAGGCAGTTCCAGTCCTAATTTTTTGAGGAGTCTCCACACTGCTTTCCAGAGTGGCTGTGCCAGTTCCACTCCTCCATTTCAGTGTCCTTCAGTATGTCTTCCCACAGTGCAGATGACAGGAGTAAGCTACATTTACTAGATTCACTTGCAACTAGGGTCCCAGAGGTGATTCTGCTGTTGGTGGATTCTGCTGGTGGTGGCAAAGTTGGCAGCTCCCTTGGACACGCAGGACTGTGGTTAATGAGGGAGTCATTACTGTAAGTTCAGTCTATATAGCCTGTTTATCAGGTCCCCCAATGATACTGTGAGATAGAAATATTTGTCAATATGTCCCCTTTTGCCTAAATGGTAAAGACAGAATCATGCTCTCTTATCACAATTTGACCATAACTAAATGCTCTGAAATATGAGACATTTTGAATACTGACATGATGCTCAAAAAGTTCAAATTTTGGAGCATTTAGGACTTTGGATTTCCAGAGAAGAGATGCTAAACCAATAAAGTCTATGCAGATTTCCTAAGGTCTAAAAATCTCTAAAATCTGAAGCACTTATGGCCCAAAACATTTTGAATATGGGATAATCAACATGCACTGTACCAATAGCATGACTAACACTAGGGATAATTATATAAATGAGAAACAGAGACAGAGAGAAGGGGCAATAAAAACCCATACCATGTTAACTTACAGTGAAATAATATATAAATTTGCAATAATATATTTCTATTTCTACACATGTAATATGATAAAGCTTTAGTTACAATAAATCTTTTTAAAAATATATGAAGAGTTTTTTTTAAGAGACAGAGAAAGAGAGAATCAATTTTATTTATTTTTTCATCTGGCCTTTATTTCTCCAACATTTGATTGTATATGTGGTGCTGGCATTTGAACCTGGGTCCTTGCACATGCCAGTCAATTGCTCCAACCACTGAGCCACCGCTCCAGCCTGACAGTAAATTTTTAAGACCTAAAAAAATGAACAATGCACTTTGATAATGCTACTAAATTAAAATTTTAAAATTATAAATTTATGAGACATTTTCAAATTACATATAATTTTACAGTTGTTTCAAACAAGAAATTTCTTTAAAACAAGTTTACCTACAGCAAAATATCAGAAAATGACAGCTTTGTCACTGCACCCTCAACCCTTTGTTTATGCTAAGATCCCACTACAGATAATAAAATGACTGGATGAAGAGTTGAATTATGAGTTTAAAAATCCCTAACAAATTAACTGTTATGAGGAATAGCAGCTCAGCCTGATTGTTCGAGGATCCAGCATAATATTTTTTTTTTTAAAGAGAGAGGGACAGTGAGAGAGACAGAGAAAGAGAGAAATAACTTTATTTAGTTTTTTACTTGGCCTTAGTTGCTCCAACACTCAGTTGTGTACGTGGTGCTGGGGTTTGAACCCGGGTCCTCGTGCTTGCCAGGCAAACGCTGAAACCACTGAGCCACCGCTCCAGCCTGTCCAGCATAGTATTGAGAAAGAAGTTGTGGACAAAGAATGAGAAACTGTTTAAGACTATGGAACATAACTAACCATATCATGCACACTAATGGTATTTAACTTCCACACTAACCAAAATGGTTCCAGAGACATAAATAAGGCTATGATGTTTGCCCCATCTGATACAACATTTACCAAAAGGAGAAAATTACATCTACCTATCAATCAGTAATTTTAAATTATCTTCTTACGGATATGGTTATATGATTTGTTCTTGATATCTACATCATCCATGATGACCTTGTCTAGAATACATTAGAACATACCAGCACCTTCTGTTTTTATCAACTCTAGTTTTTGCTCATGTATTGTTTCAAGCAAGAAAATATAATTCTATTGAATCAGTGGTTGTTGTTTTTATTTATTCAATTAACCCAAAACTTTACTGCCCAAATTTCTATTCTCATTATGCCAGATTCATCGCCTTCTTTAACTCTTACTAACAGCCAGTTTCCTGTTTTCAGCAATTCCTAACAAAATGTCAGGAAAATTATTCCAGTAGATGTTAAAATGTTTATATTTCAATTTCCTGGATTATAAAATATTAAAAGAATTGGTGCAATTTTTTTCTTAGAAATAATTCAATATTCCTTTTAAAATATATATAAATTGCATATTTGCCACATTAAAGTAGTTCACAAGTAAAGGGTGGAAATAGAATAAAGCATCCACAATCTGAAAAGCAAAATAAAACAAACAGAAAATTTGAATACCTAAAATTGCAATGGCATTTCCAAATCTTTGTTTTGGAGAGCAAATCTTTTTGAACTAACTACTAACTTCCCAATTTTAACAGTGATTTATGGGATGAACTTTAAAATGCTTGATGTGACTAATATTCAAAAAGAAGGAAAGGCATCATGGCTCCTCCCTGCCTGGATATAAACACTAATGTTTGTTGTTTCTCTTTTCTGATGGCAAAGGAATTGCCCTCTGATCACTCATCATTTAAATTCAGAATAAAAGTAGGCCAAGATGTAAATTATTGAATATTTTAAATAATCTTCTGAAGGGAGTGTTTGTTCAGTGGGAAAATTCTGAGGGCTGCACACTTTGACAGTAATCTGCAAATCTGCTAAACCCATCTGGTTTTGATTCCCTCATTCACTTGAGTGGTCACAATGGTTTGAGATGATGTTATGTGTACGCAAAGTGATTTTTTAAACAATTATCTCTAAGTCTTGATTTGTTAACATTCAACAACCTTTACATATTGATGAAATGAAATGCTTACTGAAAGGATCAGATAAACTTGTAACTCAATGAATTTTAAACAGGATCTGGGGGAAGGGTCTCCTATTTCTAGTTCACATTTATAGGTTTTTTCCAATTTATTTTTTCAATTCATTTTTGTTGTTGTTTTTGAAGTGATACAAAAAGATTTTACGTATTTTAGGAGTATCATCAGATGTTTTGATACATGTATGCATTATATAATGTTTGAATTCCAATAAGCATATCTATCTCCTCCAACATTTATCATTTCTATGAGGTAAAAGCATTCAGTTTTCTGCTCTAGATTTTTTGAAATATGCAATACATTATCATTATTAATAATCACCCTGCTGTACAATAAAACAGCAGAACATACACCTTGTAGAACTCAGTACCCATTGACCAACCTTTCTGTATCCCACCCTCCCCACAACTCTCTCCAGCCTTTGGTAACCACCAATATACTCTCAACTGCTGAAATCAACATTTTTAGATTCCACAAACGAATGAGATAGTATGATATTTGTGTTCTGTGGCTGATTGATTTCACTTAACAGTGAAATGCTGTTCATTTCCACCCACATCATAACAAACAACAGGACTTCGCGCATTTTTATGACTGAATAGTATCCCATTGTGTAGTTATACCACATCGTCTGTACCCATTTATCAAGTGATAGACTCTTAGCTATTATGAATAGTGTGACAATAAACATGTGAGTTCAGATGTCTCTTCAACATTCTGATTTCATTCCTTAGGTTATATTCCCAGTCATGGGATTGTCATGCTAGTTCTCTTTTTAATGATCTGAATAAATACTGCTTTCCATAATGCCTATACAATATACTTTCCTGTCAACAGTGTAAATGTTCCCTTTTATCCACATCCTCACCAGCGTGTGTTATTTTTCATCTATTGATAATAACCATCCTAACTGCAGTGAGGTGATATCTCATCGCGGTTTCGATTTACATATCTCTAATGATAATTGCTGTTAAACATTTTTCATATGCCTGGTGGCCATTTGTATATCTTCTTTCAAATAATGTCTATTTAGAGCTTTTGTTAATTTTTAAATCAGATTTCCTTTTTTGGTATTGTGTTGAGTTCTTTACATATTTTGAATATTAAATCAGATATATTTGATTTTTTTAAGTTGCCAATCTAAGGTTCGATGAAGACCCCATCTGAAATTCTTTAATTTCTTAGCTCCTTATTGATGTTCCATAGATTAGATATATAATAGAGCCATTTTGATAAGGCTCTAAGAAGACCTCCTAAGCTCTCTATTTCAGTTTCCCAGTGAACTATATGGAACATGGTTCTTTCATCAACACCTCAAATTCAACCAAACCAAAACTGATCTCATCTTTTCCATGAAACTGACTTTCTGCCCATTTGTACATCCATTTTCTCACAATTTCCGATCTCAAAACTTTTAATTCATCATCATTTTTTCCTTTCTTCCATGATGTCTAAATAGTTGCCAGTTCCTATTGATTGAGTCTTTGAAATAGCTTTGAATTTTCTTTTCTGTATCTGGGCCACTGTTATTACTTCAGTTCAACTATTTATGACTGTAAGACCGGACTGCAGAAGAACTTTATCTTTTAGCCTCCCTCTTCTTTCCTGCTTAACTGCTAACTCTTTTCTTATTTGCTGCTCACCTATTTAAAAACCATTCCTGTCTTCTTATTCCCATCCCCAAACCTAGCCTTGCTTCATGACGCTCCAAGACCCTGAGATGACATTTTCATGGTATTATTTCTACTCTGCCTGTATGCACACCCTCCTGTGAACTCTAGCCAAGGTATACTTCTATTTTCCCAAGCACAACCTGAAAGGTCTCCATCTCCAGCTTCACTCCTGCTTGTCCTGCCCTCCCAGTGTACCCTTTCTTTTGCTTCATCTCCTTTCCTCCATCTGCTACCAGTTATCAAATTTGGATCCTTAAAAGATCAGCTCAATGATGTTTCTGCCTTGGAAACACCACCAAGTTCCAATGAAAATTCTTTATACTATCTCTTAGCTTTTATTTGTTGCACTAAACACAGATATATTTTATATTACCTTATAGTCTTCCAAATACCTTTATTCTCCAATAGGCTTTAAGTCTCCAAACTGCACTCATCTTTTTTTTTCTTCCTACCTCCTTCCATTGTACCTAAGAACACCATTCTTTATCCATTTATTGTGCAAATCCTACCTCATTTTTCCTTTCCTTAGAAAAGACTTTCTGAATTCTTCAAAGAGTTGCTTTATTCACTGTTTTCATGCCTCACTTATGACTATAATTCCAGAATTATCATTTATATATATGCATATATGTACATAAATCTGTATATGTATATATGCTTGTTATGGTTTGTATGTGAGGTGTCCCCCACAAGCTCACATGCAACAATTTGGTAAGGCTGAGATGAAATGATTGGGTTATAAAAACCTTAACTCGAACAGTGAGTTAATCCCCTTAAAAGGATTAACTTGCAGCTGTAGGCTGTTTGGGTGTGGCTGGAGGATGTGAGTCATCAAGGGTGGGCCTTTGGGGTTTATATTCTGTATCTGGCATGGAGATTTTCTCTTTGCTCTGCTTTCCTGTGTGATGCCTTGCGGCTCTGCTCCCTGGAGTAATGCCTTGTGCTGTGATGTTAAGCCTCATCTCAAGCCCCAAGGAATAGAGTCAGCCTTCCATGAGCTAAGTCCTCCAAAACCATGAGCCCTCAAAGCAAACTTTTCCTCCTAAAATTGTCCTTGTCAGATCCTTTAGTCACAGCAGCAAAAAACTGACTAATACAATGCTACTATACAATGCTACTAGAATGCAAGGACAACCATGTCTTATTCATTCTTTTTATCATCGTAAATCTTAAACCCACTACTGGGCTCATGCGATATGTAGTAACCAGTAGCTGTAGTAAGTTTTGCTGTATTAAGATAAATTTCTTCAAGGTGGCTCCATTAACCTGGTTTTACCCTCCATTGCCCTAAAAGTAAGACGGGGTCCACTGTGAATTATTTTTTATTTATTTATTTATTTTAAAGAAAAAGAGGATAGTGAGAGAGAGAGAGAAAAAGAGAAGCAATTTGTATTTAGCTTTTCATGTGACTTTCATTCCTCAGATACTTCATTGTGTTCATGGTGCTGGGGTTTGAACTCGCATACTCACGGATGCCAGGCAAGCACCATAACCGCCAAGCCACTGCTCGAGCCCCCACTGTGAATTATTAATCATGGTTAAAAAAAATTGTAAGCAACTTGGATGTCCATATTTGAGGATGATTAAGCCAGACTATGCCATATTCACAAGATGCACTGTTATACGTCCATTCAAAATTGAGTTTATGAAAGTCTTAAAAAACAGAAAATTTTCATATTATGTTGTTTAGTCAACAAATCTTTTCTAGTAACTATGGGTTAAAATGTATACTATCGGCAAGGCGTGTTAATGTACATCTGTAATCCCAGTGACTAAGGAGGCTTCAGCAACTTAAAGAGGCCATGTGCAACTTAGTAAGATGCTGTCTTTAAAAAAAAAAAAAAAGGTTGAGGATATGGCTCAGTGACTAAGCATCCCTGGGTTCAATCACCAATACAAAAAAAAATTAGAATGCACCATGTATGATGGCCAATATTATGTAAAACAAATGAACAAACATATAAATTATTCCCAAGACACAAAATAAAATTTTATAAAATATAAATGCCCATACACAGGTAGTAGAAAAGGGTATTTCACCTCCTTCTCCTTTTTCTTTTTTCCATATCTTCTGTAATGAATGTATTTTTTAAATCTAAACAGCAAATGTATTTTGCAGCCTACATAAACTATCACTCTTAGCTCAGTTTTTAGTTTACATTTGTCTTTCAGATTTTAATTCAGATTAAATTTATTATACTTCATATTTTTAATGAAAAATTTCCTATATCATTCTGTTTCCCTCTTTCCAATTCAGAATGAACAACAACTCTGTCCAAGAAAAGGACATCCATGCAGAGATCAGAAAAGGTACCCGCAAACTCTGCTGTCAACAACCTCCCATCTGTCAGGACTAACCCAAGATCAAAAACAAGGTAGTAACTGTCATCTTCACACAAAGCAGTATTCTTCATTTTTAACATATTTTGAATAACAAGGAAAAATCCCTCAGTTTCTTCCCCTTTCTCTCTCCCTGCTATTCTGCCCCACTTTCTTCTTTTTCTTACTCTACATTCCAAAAATAAACTGCAAAGCACTTAGAGATTTTCAGAGTCAGGCACAAGGTATAAATGGCCACTCTGATTTGCTGGACTAATGTGAAAGTTTTCACTGTGTTCCAAATTTTTCTTTTGGATATATTTTCCTATTTGAGATCCTATAGGAAAATATATCAAACCAATTCAACAAGACATTTTCTTCACTGGGGATTCATCAACATAATTGAGTTCTGTGGTTGTAAAATTATTTTTCTTAAGGCAATGAATATCTTTGTTTCTTTGTTCCATGGTTGTTTCTTCTTCCTCCTCCCCCACTTCCTGCATCTTCTGCTCTTCTTCTTCCTGCCATATATGTTATTGTTTTGGGTTGTACCACACACTGCCATCAAGCACAAAAATGACAATACATTACTACTAAAATTATTTTTCTGATGTTATCAATGTCAGACTTGTGATTATCACATGCCTTCTTCTTTGCTTTCCCTTTCTTATTAAAACAGGAGATGCCCAAAATAAACCTATGATTTCTTATTGATTTGACCAATGAGTCACAGACTGACAAAGTCAATGAAATCTATGAGAGTTTTTTTTTTCAAAATAATGGAATAGATCATGAATTCATAGGCTAAATAATCAGAAGGAAAACTATTTTATTGTATAGGGCATGATGAGACTGTATGTATATATATATATATATATATATATATATATATATATATATATACATATATATATATATATTTTTTTTTTTTTGTCCCTGAACAAGATAAGCACTTCAGCAAAGACACCCTCATTAAATCTTTGAGAAAAGGTAAAATACAGAAATACTTTCTACTCCAGCAAAGCACAGTTTGTTGGCCTTGGAGAAAAAGAATGGTTAGGAAAACATCAGGAATCAAGAAAATTCCAATCACTGTGAAGAATGAGCAACATATTTTCCAAAGTCTGTTGAAATTATTGAAGCCAGTTGCTATTCAAAACAGGTATCTGTCTACTAGAAAATGAGACCAAGAGATCAAGGAGGATGAAAAGATGTTGTCATAGAAACAGCCCTTTTGAACACTTACCTTTGGAGAACTTCTGGGGTGTTTATGCATATTGAATTTTTAATTATTTTCCAAGTAAGTAACCCTATTGATGAACACTGTTCATAATTGGAGTAGCAAAGAGTGCTGTGCAGCTTGGAGGTCAATAACTGTAATTATAAGACTCTCAATAATTTTCTTCTTTGAAACAGAATTTTTGTCCCAATATTATTTATGGATAGAGACAAAAGGCATCTTTGAGAAATTGAGTTTATCAGCCGATAACTTCTTTTAGCCAGAGAACAACAACAAAGGGAGATGGGGAAAGGTGTGGAGACAATACATGACCTCACAGACTTGGTGATAAATCCCAGGGACATTTACATCGAAGAGAATTCTCAGGACACATGAGCAGACAGAAGAGAGGTTTCTTAACACTTCCCAAAGTAAAAGTTATCCCTTTATATTCCAAGGGGAAGTTGCTTCATTTAGAGGCAGCTAATTAAAGTTTCTTTCCATTCGAAGGGAAGAGTCTGGCATAGGAAGGGTTTATGGAGGTTCAGCCTCGCTGAGTCTGTCCCAAATCTACTACCGGTGAGGTCTCCTATCTTTGTCTCCATAAATGACTCTTACCTAAAACTACAGGAACACCTTTTCCTCTGCACATGCTGTCACTCCCAACTTGTGGTGAATCTACTTAGTCTATTGAATGGGCATTTTATTGTGTTATTAACGAATATGAATTCTGAAGCCAGACTCCCTGGGTTCAAATCCCAACTCCACCACTTACTCAGTGGCATGAAGAAGGCAAATCAGACGTTCTGTGCCTTCATTTAGTCATCTGTAAAATGGGATAATAATACTAACTTACTCAGAGAGCTATTAAGAAGAAATGCAAACAAATGTGAAGTTGTTTGTGTATTTAAGTATTTGCCATTTAGATTTTTTCCAATACCATCTCAGACATTTGGAGAAGTTGAAAAAAAGTAAACTGACATAGATCTATACAATCTAATACAAATAACTTTACCCTTTAGAACTTTCACACACAATAAGGCAGTTCTTAAGTATTATTTTCATTATATAACTGAAGTGGAGGCACAAAGGTAAAAAGGGGTGTGGACAGAAGAAAGAGTGTTAGGGAAATTGAAGCTTTCACCTTGAACCATCTTTGTTATAAACAGTTGTCTGTGTCTGACTGTGCGGAACTGGAGAAGGCACTGTGCAGAGATGGAAATGCTCATCTTGAATCTCCATTCAGCAAAGGACCTGACTGCAGCTTGGTGGAGCCGGGGAGCTGACAGCCCCCAGGTGTTGACTCAGCACTCACCTCAGCTTTCCTGCACAGGTCCTGCCCTTCTAAGACATCTCAGAGAAGACCCTTCAAAGTTAGGATACAAGGGCTTGTCCCATGCTGGACACGTGTCCACTGGGTACCTTGGATCCAGTGTTTGCCAGTGGGTTCTCAGGTCTTCCTCTGCCCAGACCCTCTCCCTCTTCTTCTTTCCACAGGTGTCACAGCCCTATAACCCTTCTGTGCATCCAACTCTGTCCCAGCCCTGCTTCCCTGAGTACCCAAACTCATACAGCATCTTTTATCCAAACTTTATCAGACCTGTTTTATAACTAGCTCATGCATGAAAATTCACCAAAAGTAATTTTCAGCAATTACTTTTTAAACATTTAAAATTTGCTTAGATTGGTGCTGGAGCAGTGGCTTGGTGGTTACAGCGCTTGCCTACCATGCACAAGGACACAGATTTGAACCCCAGCACCATGCAGACCATGAAGTGTAGGAGCAACGAAAGCCACATAAAAAACTAAATGAAATTGATTTTCTCTTTCTCTCTCTCTCACTGTCCCACTCTCTCTTTAAAAAATTTCTTTTTTCTCTAATTAAGAAAGAATTGTGTTTTTTAGAAGAAATACAAGCTTAACAGAAATTCAGAATGTAGAAAGTGAATGTATCCTGTGATTCTAAACCTCCTAACCATGAGGAACATACCCTTCCTTCCAAGTTCTTGCCATACATATACACTGTAGGTCTGATATTATTTTAGAAAATAATCAAATTATCACTTTTTGCAATTTTTAAACAAATATGTTCTAAATATTTTTATCTATACCTATACATAAAGATGCACTTCATTCGATTACCAGCTACATAGAGTATCATTGTATGAATAGTCTATAATTTATTTAAACATTTCTGCACAAATTGGCATTTGCATTAAAGTTTTCCATGACTACAACAGAACTTTCATACTGTTTGGTTTGAGTTAACATATCAAAATGTTTGTGAAAGCATATTCTTGAGTTTCATTGTAATTTATTTGCATCATCTATTTTGGTCTTTCGGGAGAATGGGAAATAAAATGGGATTCCAATGACAGAATCCACTTTTATAATTTTGTACTTTTAGGTAGTAAAGGTTGGTGAAAATTTTCCTGTTTAAGTGGGGCTTTTCCCATAATGGTAAGGAGTTCCTCTTTCCCTCCCTTGTGATCCTAACAGCCGATCAGCCAAGGACTGGGGCAGTGGGGTGGGGTTCAATGCAGAGAGGCAGATGTGAATGTCTACTAACCTGTAGGGAGACCCAGTCACTAGCCACATAAGTGGCTCCTACCTTATAGATCTTGAGGGCTGTTTTTACAAAGGCCTTCTATGATCATGGACAGTGTATGCAAAGATCCTATGGAAGATACATTATGTTCAAATATAACCTTTCCTCATTTTCTAGAAAAGTATGCTTTTGTTGTCTTGAAAAACTTCTGTTGTCCAGAAACAACCTTTTCACCAAACTTTTAGGATAGGAAACAAAGGCAAATGGTAAGGAGAGTAAAGTTACAAGTCCAATTGATTGAGTTTGCTTAGCCAGTGGACTGAATGATTTTGCCAAGGTGAATTCATCCTGTTAGACGTTCTCCTGGTCTTGGAGACGGCTTAAGAGCTGCTGTGCAATTTCTGCCAGGGCCAATTCTAACAAAAATGTCCTTGGCTTACAAATGTCATGTGCATTGTTGGGTTAAAGAACCCGATAACCAACCTCTGGAAAACAGTAGGAGAGGCCAGGATGGAGGATTAAAAGCAATTGGGACCTGGAAGTTGACAGAATTGGCTCATCAGTGACTCACAGGTACATTTCCTTTGTTTAAATGGCTCTGAAAATAATGGGAAGCATTTAAAGTTCTATTCATTAAAAGGGTGGACCAGTGGGGGGGGTGTTTCCCCCTTTAGTTTTTTCTTTCCTACTTAACCCAGAAATACCAATTACATGGTTTGAAATTTTTCAATTTATATATTCATGAAGCCAAGCAGTTAAGATGTAGACAAGGTGAAAAATTACACTTAAGTAGGTGATTCTCATACTTCAACTTGCTAAGGCTCACTAAGGAGCTTGCCAACAAGCTGCACTCTGGTCTTGATGCAGAATTCAGATTTAGTATGTTTAGCGTGGGGCCCAGAAATCTGTATTTTAATAACCTCAGGTGATTCCCATACAGGAGACAGTAAGAGACCATGCCCTGAATTGGCTGAACACTAGTCTAAAGCCTGCAAAACTCCTTTTTCTATTCCTAATCTGTTAGTGAGTTTCTGCATAGCTTTGAGCCAAGTCACATTCACCATGTCCCACTTTCAGTCCATAAAGTGAGACTGAGCATATTTGCCACCTACCTCATTACCACATGAGATAATGCCTGTGAAGTAGTTTAAATTCCTCAGTCTACAAGAAGTGCTAAATTTTTAAGTATTGTCAAGTATTTATTTTCAGTATTACAGTGACACTTTGTTTTGCAGGGACCCACAGAAAGTGGCACCACTGCTATGAAAGTGTATTGTTAACATTACTACTCTACAGTACCATCATATTATATAGCTTGCACGCTAAAGGATGATGGGTTTCTGCCTCATCATTGACTTAGATCTCTCTGACAGCACAGTCACTGCTGTTTTTTAACTACAGAACACATTTCTGACATTCAGCAGTGCCTCAGTCAGGATTCTACCAGAGAGAGAACTAGTAAGAGATATATTGTGTGCATGTGTGTGTATGTGCGTGGGCAAGCATGTGTACACATACGTGTAGGGAAGAAATTGGTTTAAACGGTTGTGAGTCTCTCTGGGCAAGTCTGAAACTTGCAGCAGACTAGAAACTCATGGTAGAGGGCAGAGTGCATTATGCATTGCCCACAGGTACAACTTCTTCTTCCACATTTTACTTACAGTCAATGGACTTTAAATGGGAACCAATACAAAATACCTTCACTGGAACACCTCAATTAACATTTCAATAGCTAGATGCTAAAGTTTGACCAAGTTGACACATAAAGATAATCATCACACATAGCTTCCTACTAATTTTTGATGGCTGCTAAGTTAAGCTATTTACTGGGTTGGAAATGAAGAAGAGCTATCCAATTGTACTGGTGAAGCAAAAACTTATTTTCAATTCATTTTTATTACTCTGTAGCTTTATGTGGTAAATAGGCTAATAATTAGATCTTTCATGGACCTGAAAAGATTCTTGTACCTATTTTCCAGCATAAGAATGCATAAAAATTGGGGGAGGGTGGCAATAAAGTCTTGATATTTTATAAGAAAAGCCATAAAAGTGTGGAACCTGGAAAACCCTGTTGTTTCATTTCCTTCTTAACATTTCTTCAGGTAATAGTGCCTAAATATACTCCTGGACTTCTTCTTGCCTAATACTGATCACCTCCCCTTCCAGGAGGGGGGCCTGGTCAATAGGAACAATTGCATCCCACTGCCCACAGTGGTTGGGATGGACAGGTGATGTAGGTCAGACTCCAGAGTGTCGGAATTCTTGCTGGAAACAGCAGGCAAGGAGTGCAGTCTTTGGTTATAAAGCCAGGAGGCAAAACTCCTGAAACCACTGCTGACTGCTTGCTGCAACAAGAGGAGCATCTGACTAACAAAACAGAGCAGAGACTGAGGGTCAGAGACACCAGAGTCATGGCTCAAGTGACTGAATACAGTCATTCCTGAAGGCACTTGGAGGTTGACTATTAACCAACAATTTCCTCTCTATGCCTAACTCGATTTGGGTTAGATGCCTATCACTTGCCACTAAAGCCTTCTGATTACACAAGATACCAGTTCTCTCTTCAGATTTAAGATATATTCCCAATGATTTTGCTTTGGAGAGAACTAAAAAGAGAAGCGTTTCTTTGGCCCCATCCTCAGGCTCATCTTTCCAGCTGTTATTATGATGTTGCCAGGAGTTTAGCTCCCAAGATGGGCCAGCCAAGGTCACCCCAAGTTCTCCTGCTGAACAAGGTAGGAGCCTCTTCTCGGAGATCACCATCACCCCTGCTAGCATTGCTGACAGGCACTGGATTCTGCAAGAGACTCAAGGGGTTGAGAAACACATGTAAAAGGAACAAAAATTGCCACAATCTCTACTGACATCGAGACCAGCAATCACCTTCAAAATCATGTTAGAGGAAGCCTGGAAGAAGGGAGGAAGGGATAGGAAGATGGAAATAACATGTATTAAGTTTCTTCTATGTGCCAGGCACTGTGCCAAATACTTTTCACATGCATTATCTCACTCTATAAAGTTATATGAAGTATTTTTATGGAGTTCTCACTATCAACTTCTTTTTAATATGTGAGAAAGTAGTTCTATAAGTTTAACTAACTTTTCAAAATTCAAACACTTTCCGCATAAGTGGAAGAGCTGAAATTTACATCTGATTGTATAATTCCAATATCTGACTATGTGTGTGTCCCATTCTTTGAAACTATTTTCATGAAGAATCCCGAGATATAAAACAGATAAAGAAGAAGAGGCTACCTTTCTCTCTCCTTCCTAACTCCAGGAAAAAAATAAAAAGCCCTGAAGCTTCCCCTTACAAATGTGAACTTCAGGAGTGCAGTTTGAAAAGCACATACAGATTTGGTGGAAAACATTTCCAGACTGGTTAAGACCCAGCTCAGACAGCAACTGTCTTGCTGGTGAGAGAAGGTAAAGAAAGTGGTGCATCAGTCAGCTTTCCATCACTATGATCAAAATATATGAGAGAAACAACTTAAAGGAGGACACGTTAATTCTGGCTCACAGTTTCAGAGGTTTGAGTCCATCTGTCGTCAGCTGGCTCTATTTCTCTGGGCCAGCAGAACATCCTGGCTGAAGGGTGTGGTGCAGGAAAGCTGTCTAGTTCATGGCAGCTGAGAAGCAGGGTTGGGGGTACGTGATATAGTCCCCAAGGACATCCCCTAAGAACCCATGCCATCAAATAGGTCCCACCTCCTACAGTTTCTACCACCTCCTAGTAATGCTATCAAGTATTTAATCTACTGATGAGATCAGAGCACTCATGATCCAATCTCTTCCCCAAACTCTATCTCTGAACATTACTGTGCTGAGACCAAGCCTTCAATACATGAGCCTTTGGGAGACATACCAGATCCAAACAATAAGAAAGAAAATAAAAATCCTAAAATAAAAGCTCCCAAGTCCCTTGCAATTGCAGTATATACATGGAACCAGACACATTGTAGGTTCTTAATAAACATTTGATGTGAACCATCTCAGAAGCAGAGGTTATTCCTCCACGAGATATCCATTTTATGCAAGAGTTCTTCTGGGGGTAACTGCAACTGGTGAAACGCAAGGTGGTCATCCATGTTTGGGCATTACCCCTAGATAAATATGCATATATACTTTGGTTATTGATAGTCTGATAATATTTCCCTCTCATTTGTATCTCTATGTGCTCTTAATAAAAAAATAAAAGTAAGGAATTGGGGAGAGACAGAAATGGGTCTACAGGTAGAATTATAGTTCTATTTCTTTAGTGATCTTTGTAAGTATTAATTATACTGTACAGTTATGTTCTATACTTTTTTCTGCATTCAAGCTTTTCAAAGCTAAATAAAAATGAAAGAAAATAAAAATAAACATTTGATAAATAAATAACACTAAATGATTAATTTCACTGTTTATAATAAGAAAAAAAGAGGAAATTTTAAATTTTCTGGTTCTATTTTCTCCTTGCAATAATTTGTTCCCCTCCAAATACTGCATTGAATTCTGTTCTCTAATGCTGGGGCTTTGGTGATGATTTGCTGGAAGATTGCCTGATAAGATATGGTAGACACATTATCTACACATCATCTCTGGTCTTTATAACAGAAGAAAGGATGTGGAAGGCTTTTAAGAGCACTAGGGGAATACAAAGAGTGGGCGTGGAAGGAAGTATTGAATAAAAAGCAAGGTAAGAATATACTTTCTTGCAATTCTAATGATAACATCTATTACCTTGTGAAAACAAAGTTTCTGTCTGCCATTCTAGTTTACACAATTCTGAGAAACATGTTTCTGAATGGTATTCCATGAGTTTGGTTACAAGAACAGGACTGAAACTAACACTTACTGAGTTTCTTACTTGGGGAGGCCACCTGAGTATATCTCCATAAGGGTAAGTAAGCATCCTGATTTTACATTAACAGACACATACCCTTCCTCACTCTTTACCCTGACCAGCTTTCAAGAAATATTGGCTCTGACCCCGGATGATAATACCTGGCTGATAAGAGAAAGCAGTTGTTCCAGGACATAGTGGTACAAGGAAGGTCACATGAGTCAGTCCAAGCCAATCAGGGGTGTTCAGACCTAATCCCCCTAACCCCTAAGTCCTTGCTTTCCAGTTGGATTTAAATCTGAGATGTTATGGCATTGAAATAATTTTTTTCCTCACATGAAATCTGAGAATAAAGGCAACATAAGGAGGAGAACAAAACAATACAAATAAAAAAGATTACTCCATTTGGCTATGAATCCAGTCTGAGGATTACCCTGAGACTTTTCAAGCACAGGAACAAATAATCCCCACTCCTCTTATCATTTAAACTAATTCAAGTTGGATTTTCAGACACTGACAAGTCCCAACTAATACAGGAAATTCATATACTCCTTATTACTTTTTGACATTGTTAACAACACTATAGACAAAGGAATCATCCCAATTTTACAAATAAGAAAATAAGAGCTTAGAAAGGTTAATATACTTGTCCAAAGTCACACATATGGTGTCAACTCTAATTTTAGAGTTTGAGGATAATTCTTAAATCCTTAACCATTCAAAATCCATGCACCAGTTGCTGTTGGTAAGTATTGAAACCAACCACCGGTCCTGAATCCAAGAATGGATTACTTGATGCATTTAGGTTTCTTTAACATAGTGTGTGTACACCCAGTCACATGTGTTCTCAATGTCAACAGATGGTATGAGGTAAGAGTTAAGAGCCTGAACTCTGAAACCACAATCCCTGGTTCAAATCCCAGCTCTGCCTTATACTGTATCTTAACTAACCTTTTTACCTTGGGCAAATTAATCTTTGTGCCTTACTTTCCTCATCTGAAAATTAGATGAGGATAATGATAGCATTTGCCTTGTGGGACTGTTGAATTAGCTGAGCTAGCATATGTGAAGTACTTGGAAAATATCCAGCATAGTGCTAGTGTTATTTTATATGTATATATAATGTTCTGCAAATATATCCCAAATTATTAAAAAGATCAAAATATATCCCAAATTATAAAAAAGATTATTATAGCTATGCTTTATATTTTTATGCTGCCCAAAATGACACATTGAGAAACATACTTCCCAAATATTTCTTCCTAAGCACAATCCTTCAATAAAGTCTTCATACACCAAATACAAGACCAGAACAGTAAAAAGCTGCCTGCATTAGAAAGCCATTTCAAGACTCTCACCATGTATTATCATCACCAAAAAATGAGAAATATTTTTCCAAGTGTTATATCAGCTTCTAAGCAAGAGTTGTTTCTAAGCCACATCACAAGGGATGCCGTCACACCCATAAGGAGAAGGTGGTGACATCCTGTCCTAGAAGGGTGGTGATAAGATGCCTTGCTATCAATGAAAATAATTGTAAATCCCTCACTGTAACTGTCATCTCACTGCCTTGTGCAATAATCCTGTTCCCAACCTATCTATAGCTGTTAATTCCACTCACTCCCAGAAGCTACCCTAGTTTCTCTCTCTCCCAGATACACTTAGCAAAGCTGGCTTGTCTAGAGGAGAGCCCTGCTTGTTTTCAAAAAGCAAAGTGTCCATCTGTTCCAGAGCCTCCATATTGCCCCTACCATTCTCATTATCTTTATCCACAAAGCTTCTCCTGGGGAGAAGGTGGGGTCTGCCCTGTCTGTATCTCCAAGACCCTCCTAACACCCCACTACAATGTAAAAGATAGGCCCCAGTGCTGTCTTAGCTTACATCACAAGGATGGACCATCAGAAACCCTGCATGCTCTGATCAGAGCAGTAAATTAGGTCCTGCAATGTCAGATGATACGTTGAAGCACAACAGAAAAATGACAAAGTCTTTCTGTGGCAGGCGGCACCGGGGGCCCACGCCATGCAGGCAGCTTTAAGATGGCGGCTGGGCAGCTGGCCAAACCAAGTCAGCTGACCTCTTGCTGTTGCTGGTTCTTGTGCTTGCAACATCTGACCACCTAGGGACAACCAATAAGGAGCCGGCAGCAGAGTTTTCTTCCTCATAGCAACAGCCTACGGATTGGTTCACTTTTACTATTTAAGCTGTTTGACTTCCTGAATAAAGAGATCTCCGCAAGCAACAAGAGTGTACACATCGTTATTGCCGCTCCGCTGGTCGAACACGGCATCTTTCCCTCTTCCTCTGTCACACTGAGAAAGCGTCATGAGTCCAAGACTTTGGGAGACAGAGTTTAGGCAATCTGAATATTCCCAACACAGTGATCTTCTAACCACAATATGATTTCATTGTGAAGAAGGTTTTGCTTCTCTCCAACTTACACTGCACTGGGAGTCACTCAGTATGAAAGGGATCAGTACAATTTGAATTAGCTGCCAGTGGCATAAAATCAAAATTAATAGTTGTTTAAGTTAACTAAAAGTACATTAGTTTTTGTTGTCTACACAAAAGTAGAACAGGACCTACCTGTATTACTTTCCATAAAGACAAGGATTCCTACTCTTTCTTTTATTTCACTCTGTGCGCCTCACCTCATGGTCCAAGATGGCTACCAGGTCTCCAACTATTATTTAAATTTCATGTAATAGGAGACATGGAAGAAGAAGGGACAAAGAAAACCTGTTAGGTATTTTACAGATAAGTTTTCCAGAGACTGCCCCATACCCTCTACTTAATCTATTTATTAACACAGGACACCCAGGTACAATAATGAATAGATATCTGGTTCAATGAAACTTAAATGCGTGCACGTGCATGCACACACACACAATTAAATTCTAAATCCTTTTTCTCAGAGCATCTCCTGTGACTGAGAGTGCTGCCTTTGACAAACTTCGCTTACAGTGCTAGACATCGCCCACACAGAGACTGCCAGCTTTTTTAGAGCCTGTATTAAGGTTAGCATTCTTTCTCTCTATTCTGTAAAATATGCCTACCTCTCTCTCTCTCTCTCTCTCTCTCTCTCTGTGTCCTATAAAGTACACTTACTTTCATATCAAAGTTGACTTGGATAGTTAAAGAAACTTAATTTGAGTATTCTCTTCTTAAGATAATTACTTATCTTTCTAAAACTTTTATTATTATCATTATTACTATTATTATTATTTATTTGGTACCAGGGATTGAACCCATGGGCACTTAACTACTGAGCCACATCCCCTGCCCATTTTTTATTTTATATTTTACTTTAAGAAAGGGTCTCTCTAAGTTGCTTAGGGCCTCCCTAAGGTGCTGAGGCTGACTTTGAACTTGTAATCTTCCTGCCTCAGTCTCCTGAGCTGCTGGGATTACAGGTGTGCACTATCACAATCAGCTCTAATAATTTAATATTGCTATCATAATATTATTAAAATATCACCCCTATTATCTAGAAACCAGTGGAGAAATACAAAACAGTTAGACCAAAAATCCTTGGTAATGGCACAATATTTCAAACTTAGATTTGCCATAGAAAATATAATACTTTGGTTCTCCAACTCCTTCGTGAATCAACTAGTCTAGAAGGGGAAAGGGGCCCACAACTTTCTATCCTCTGGATCTCTCTTGATATAATAATAATAATTAATAATAAGGATTCCAGCTGGGTGCAGTGGCAAATGCCTGTAATCCCAGGGACTCAGAAGGCTGAGGCAGGAAGATCACAAGTTCAAGGCCGGGATCAGCAAATTAGGACCTGTCTTAAAATAAAAAGGCTGGGGATATAGCTCAGTGGTAGAGCAACCTGGGTTCAATACCCAGTACTGCAAAAAAAAAAAAATGGATTGCAACTGAACTGTGTGGGAGGGTCAGGTGGACACAGAGTTTCTGTTGAGCTGATGATCTTTGTGAAGTGTGGAAGACAGGCTTTATAACCAAATGGTCTGGGCTCAGAGCTCAGCTCTACCATGTACAGAACATGTAAGCTGTAATGAATTACTGTCTGTGTGCTCTCCACCATAGGTGTGTAGGTCTCAACACATGTGCAATACCCCCCAACTCACAGGATATTACTGAGCTAAGAAGGTTCCATAGGTGTAAAACGTTTAGTAATAAGTACCTGACACATAATGATGTGCTTAGATGATGGTTAATGATATTAACCAATATCATTAGTTTATACATTGGAATCTTTCTCTCTATTCAAAAGTGAGCTGGATAATTTTTTGCTCTTTTAAGGATAATTAAAAGAATTCATTCTACAAATAGTTATTGGTAACTTACTATGGTTTTTCTCAATTAAGCACCTTCTTCTTTTATGGTAAAATAGAGAAGGAGTGAGGAAAGAAGGAAAGGCAAGAAGAAGGGGAAGCTTGTAGCAGATGGCCTCTGAACATGTACTTGGGGAACCTGAGACCATCACTGAGAAAAAAGAGGCAAGCCCCTCCCCACATTTCTGTATATTTCTGATCCTTTAGGGAGTTCATCCTCTGCAACTAATGGCTGTGTGTGCATCCAGGCAGGGAGCAGGTGTTGATATACAGAGACCAGTTAATAGCCATTAATAGCACTTAAAAATCCAATAAACCACGAAGGACATTCTAACCATACGCATCTAAACCAGAATTCTGCAAGGTGTTTCCTGGTGTGGCAACACACATCATCACCATCATCATCACCAATGGCAAAAACAACCAATAACACAAACATTTTCTGTTCAATCCTATGTGCTCGGCACCATGCCAGCCCTGCAGATAAAAAGATTAATGAGATCCAATTACTACCCCAGAAGCCCATGGTGAGAAAGGCAGGGCAGTCTGTAACTGACTACAATGTAGTGCAATGGGAACTATGTGAGGAAAATGAACTCTGCTCCATGGGAGTGGATGATTAATGGTCTGTATTCTGCTTGAAATGGTACCTTTTAACATCAAATACTGTTCAAGAGCAAAGGGAATTCACCAAACAAAACAGCAGTGATGGCACAAAGCAAAGGAACACAACTAAATGCAAATGAGCATGCCTTCTAAACACCCTCGGAAAACTTCAGGGAAAGTGGCAGACAGAAGAGCTCCAGAGTATAAGCTTTCCTCCTGCCTGGCTCTAAACACATAATGGATTAAACAAAACCATTTTAAAAACATTCTAAATTGAATTCAAAAGAGAGGCTTGAATATCCTTAGGCACCAGGAAATAAAAGGTGAGATTAAGAGTTACAGAGTTAGATCTTAGAGATCTAACTTCGGTGGGAGGAAGTTGGAGATAGCAGATCAGTCCTGGCAATTGTGATACCCATAAGGAGATCAGTTATGTGGCCTTGAGCCAAAACCTGGAAGAAGTATGTGCTTCAAGAACGAGTGACTAGAAAAATATACTCTTTTTGGGTCTAATGAAATATATCTCTTCCCAGAACAGAATTAAAAACTACCTGCCATATAATCATCCCTTGGTAACATGGGAATTTGGTTCCAGGGGACTCCTCAGACACCAAAATCTGTGCATGCTCAAGTCCTTCTTATACAATAGTATAATATTTGCATATAGTTATACATATATTCCTGTATATTTTAAATCATCTCTAGATTACTTATAATACCTAATACAATGTAAATAGTATGTTAAATGTTGTCATTTTATTGTATTGTTCAGAAAATGATAAAAAAAAAGTCTGTTCATCTTTAGTATGGACACAATTTTTCCTTCCTTTTCCAAAATTTTGTTGTTGTTGTTTGTACCAGGGATTTAATCCAGGGGCACTTAACCACTGAGCCATATTCTCAGCCATGTTTTTTTCATTTTGAGACAAGCTGACCCTAAGTTGTTGAGGCTGGGTTTGAAAATGTGATCCTCCTGCCTCAGCCTCCCAAGCCAGTGGGATTACAGGCATTCAATGTCATGTCTGGCCTTTTCCAAATATTTTCATCTGCAGTTGGTTGAATCCACAGATGCAAAACCAATGGATACCGAGGGCTGACTATCATGAGTAAATTAGTAATTCTTTGCATGGTACCATGATTCCAGCACCAGAAAACATGTTTCCAAGCAAGTGAAACCCATTGGACATCTGAAAGAACCAAGCAAATATTACTGTTAGAGATGTTTTCACATTCTAGGAATCAGATACTCATAGAAAAACAAAACCCTGAAGTTGAGTTTACAACCAAAAATGAAAAGCCATAATAGGAAACAATCCAGGATGAGGGGAACTCAACAAATGAGACATCAGCATACTTTAGAATATCTGAAAGAGACTTTAAAAAATAGTGGGGAAATATAGAGGAATCAAGAGACTGGGTGTGGGTAATGTGGGGGTGACTCTGGATTAGGATCAAATGCATATCAAATTGTCACTTTGTATGCATTTATGAATGCACAACAACTCAACTCCTTAATAAAAAATACATATGCATATATTTGTACATGACAATTTTACAGGGCTGATTAACTGGGTAAGCAAACATATTTAGTATGACTCAAGGTAGGAGGCATTCACCCAAAGACAACTGCCCCATTGGTGTCTAAATTTCAACTTCTAGTAGGAAGTTTGTAGGAAACATTTCCTGCTTTTATCTGTTCTTTTGATATTGCAGATGTTGGAGCAACAAAAACCACAAGAAAAATAAATAAAATTGATTCTCTCTCTCTCAAAAAATAGAATGAATTATAAGGAAGACTGTATTTATTATGTCTCTCTCAAATGCTCATTGGGGCATCAGAGATTTTTACTACATATCAAATATGCTTTTCCTTATTTTCAAACTTTCTTTTAATGAATGAGATCACATGGCTAGTTCTGTCCAATGGGAAGTAAGCCAAAGCAACATATGTCACTTACAGAACTAACAGTTCAAGAGTTGCAGGCAATGCTCTGGTACTTTGTCCCCAACATCTTTAAATTGCTAAAGATGAATAAAGACCCCAATAAACTCCAGGATATTACTTGTTCATTGATTTTTCCTACTATCTATTTCTTTATACAGAGTTCCATGAAGCTATGATAAGAATATGTGGGGGAGCTGAAAGATTGTTTTGTTTGTAGAAATCAGAAGACCCTAATATTTTGGGTCCATTCCTGAGAAGAATACAGGAACTTCCTGGCAATGTGCCCTTCTGACTGGCCTCTTCAGAGTTAGTTTCCTTTGGCATAAAGAGAATAACAGAAACAAGCAGATGTCCAGGCCACTCCACAGCTGTTTGATTTACAACATGACACCAAATTTATGAAATCAGCTGGGAAACTCTATGATATCCTAAAGTTTCAGGAAGGGAAATGCAAAGGTTTGAGTCAATTCAAGTTCCATGCTGTCAAATTACTGTGAGGTCCCCAAAGGCCATGGAAGCCAAGGGAGAGTGCAAAGAAGAAGCATAAAGCAACATGCTCCCTTCCTTTACAGGGCCTAAAGACTCAAGAGAAAGAGAAAGTATGGACAGGAATTCCAAGAAAGAAGTAAAACAACCCATTTTTCAAACTGATAGCCTCCCCTAAGCTTAATTCCCAACTCCCAAGTCAGCATGGACAGAATTCAGGAACGCTTTTTACCACAGTGAGGGAACACCTGCCCTGGGGTTCATTTAAAAGGTTACACCATTTCGTCCACATGCCTCCTACTCTTATTGTGCTCACAATAAAAAGTGAGATCTCTGTGGGCTGAAAGTGGTCTGTTTTGGAAATTAGTGAGCAAAACAGAACAAAATAAAGTTTGACAGCATCAGGGTTGAGAAGCCTATCCCCAGGCAACACTGAGTAATTTGTAACCATTTTCAGTGCAAGAACTTTCAGACACAGCCTAAACAAGCTCTTGTTTTCTGCTACTAAGCAAAGACATGAGCACCACATTTAAAAAGATCTCTTTGAACTTCTATCTTGCTTTTTAAAAAATTGAAAAAATCATTGGCCATGAAGTTTGCCAACCACACTTGCAATAAAAAATGAGAAACCATTTATTGAATAAGGGAATGGATAGTCAATAAGAGAAGGTAAATGGAAGAAAAATGAGAAATGCAGCTTTAGACCACTGGGTGTGAGATGCTAATTGAGATATCCTTTGACAGATTTGACCACACATGAATTTAATTTCTGTATGACAAAACACCAGAAATAAAATTGAAAGATAAGCAATGTCTTAGAAGGAAGAATACACAATGTACTAAATAAAGGCTTATTACCCAAAATATATAAATCTCTTATGAATTTCTAAGTCCATATCTCAATAGTTAAATGAGCAAAAGCTATAAAGAGGCAATTTTCAGAAGAATTGCAAATGTCAACAGATGGTGAAATGTCAATAAAAAGATGGTGAACTTTATTAATACAAAAAATAAATGCATGTGAACCACCAGATATTAATTTTTGCCCATCAGCTTGGCAAAAAATAAGAATGTTAATGATTTCAAATGTTGAAGGTGATATGAAGAAACAAGCATTCTCCTTGAATGCAGAAGTGTGCATTTTTAAGTTTTTTATGTGTAGGGAGGGAAGAAATTTGGCAACAGTTATTGTAATTTTAAATGTGCCGAAATTTTCAGCAGTATCATTGCTACTGATCCTAGAGCAAAACACACATATGTCCAAAGAGCATGGATAAGATGTTGTTGGCTGTATTGCAGAGTAAAAACTGGAAATGACCCAAGAATCCATCAATTAGGGAAGTGATTAAATATATTATGGTATATCCATATAAAGAAAATAGAACATGTGATCCCATCAAATTATACTCCCCAAAATAGTAATAGTTGTTGTCCCTGGGTGACTAAAGGATGGGTGTAAAATAAATACCTAACACTGAATTACTTTGCATCATCTGTTCACTGTGTCTGTATCAACAATCCCTAAAACAAAAGCTTTGTCCTTCCACTACATGGCCCTGTCTACATGGCAGAACCCTTAACTTCTAGACGAAAAGTCTCATTAGAGCATATATCACTTTTTCTAGTTCCTGTGCTTCGACTCACTGTGCCTCCTCCTTTACCCTGTCCTGCTCCTAATCCACAGTCACCTTTGGGAAATCCAGGAAGAACAAATTGTGCCGTCTCATACATGGCTACACTTGGCCTGTCCAGTCTTGGAAAACATCATCAGTCAATGAAAATAACTCATCTTCTTTTGTGTTCTGATCAATCAACAACTGTATAAAGAATAAATCAAAGAAATAAATATGTTAGTGGAAGAGTTCTCACACAGGACTTAACAAACTTTTAGTTGAACCATGACACAGTTGAACCAGGCATATTTGCCTGGGTAAGTGTCCAGATATGTCAGACATGTGTCTACAGACTGGCCACATGTCATCTAGGAGAATGTCTAATAACTACCACAGTTTCACAGTAAACAACATAACAGTATGTCAAGATACCTGTGACTGAAATAATATTTGAAAATATCACAATTTCATTTGCTGGCAAAGTCCCAGAGTCATAGGTACTAATCATGTTAATGGGGTTTATTGCCTACATTCCTTTTTTAAAATGGTTTTATTGGTGCATTATAGTTGTATATACCAGTGGGGTTGATTCAGATATAATCATATATGCATAGAATATGATTTGTTTCATTTCAGTCCCCAGGACTTTCTCTTTTCCTGCCCTCTTCCCTCCCACTGTCCCTCTTCTTCTACTCTACTGGTTTTTCTTCTATTTATTTAATATTTTTAATTGGTACTTTATAGATACACATAAAGGTGAAATTCACTGTGATATATTCATATAAGTACATAACATAATTGGGTAAATTTCATTCCACAATTCTTCCCTTTCCTTGTTCCCTCTCTCTCCTTCTCCAAACCCTTTCCCTACTCCACTGATACCCCTTCTATTTTCATGAGTTCCTATTAATTTGTCCCTTATTTTGTTCAAGTTTCCACATACTAGAGAAAAAATTCAGCACTTGATTTTCTGAGTTTGGCTTATTTCACTTAACATGATATTCTTGAGTTCAATCCATTTACAGAAAATGACATAATTTCATTCTTCTTTATGACTTAAGTGAAACTTCATTGTGTATATATGCCACATTTGTTATCCATTCATCTGTTAAAGGGTACCTGAACTGGTTCCATAACTTGACTATTGTGGATTGTACTGCGATAAGCATTGATGTGCCTATATAGCATGCTGATTTTAATTTTTTTGGAGAAATGCCAAGGAGTAGAATAGCTGAGTCATGTAGTAGCTCCGTTCCTACTCTTTTGAGCAAACTTTATAATGCTTTCCAGGGGCTGGAGCAGTGGCTCAGTGGTTATGGCACTTGCCCAGCATGCTCAGCTACATGGGTTCAAATCCCAGCACCCACTTACACAACTAAGTGTCAGAGCAATGAAAGCCATGTGAAAAACTCAATAAAAATTGATTCTCTCTCTCTCTCTCTCTCTCTCTCTGCCCCTCTGTCCTTCTCTCTTAAAATAATAATTATGCTTTCCAAAGTGGTTGTACTAATTTCCAGTCACCCCAACAATTCATGAATGTACTTTCCCCCCACAACCTCACCAACATTTATTATTATCTGTATTTTTGGTGACTGCCATTCTAACTGAAGTGAGATGGAATCTCAGGGTAGTTTTGATTTGGATTTATCTCATTTGTATGGATGTTGAACATTTTTTCATATATTTATTGGATATATGTTTATCTACATTTGAGAAACATCTATTTAGCTCTCTTGCAATTTACTAATTGAGTCATTTTGAGGGAAATGTTTAGTTCTTTTAGTTCTTTATATATTCTAGATATTGATCTCTTGTTGGAGGAAAAGCTGGAAAAGATTTTTCTCCCATTCTGTAGGCTCTCTATGCTCTATGCTATACAAAGCTTTTCAGTTTAATTTGATGTCATTCCACTCATTGATTCTTGGTTTTATTTCTTGAGATTTAGGGGTCTGTTAAGGAAGCCAGTGCCTGCAGAAATATGTTATAGTGTTTAGCTTATGTTTTCTTCTAGCAGTTGCAAAATTTTTGGTCTAATTCCTAGGTCTTTGATTCACTTAGAGTTGATTTCTGTGCAGGGTGAAAGATAGGGATATAGCTTCATTCTTCTACATATGGATATTCAGTTTCCGAACCACCACTTGTTAAAAAAGGCTATCTTTTCTCCAATGTATGTTTTTGGCACCTCTGATAAACTCCAGGTGACTGTGTCTATATGAGCTTGTTCCTGTGTCTTCTCTTCTATTCCAGTGGTCATCATATCATTTTGATGCCAGTGCCATGCTTTTTTGTTACCATATCTCTGAAATATAATTTGAGATACTCTCAAAGACACATTCTAATTAAAATGTCTAATTTATAGAACAAAGTTGGAATTTTTAAAGTTTCAAGAGGAAAACTTCAGGTCATAGTGAGGTAAGCCAATTCGATTCGCTACTGATTTTTCAGCCTAGACCTCCAAATCCAGGACAGGAAAAAAATATATACCAAGCCCTGAAAGATAACTGTTATGACCAAGATTTCTATATCCAGAAAACTATACTTCAAAATTGAAGATGAAATAAAAACCTTTCATGATAAGTAAGCTAAAACATTCATAATCACCAAGCCAGCATTACAAGGCATACTCAATGAAATATTTCACAAAGAAGAAAAGAAAAATAACTATCAGAGCCAGTGTATGGATGAATATCACCAGAATAATTGTCAGTTAAAAGAGAATCAAATCTGCATTAAGCATTAGAAATAAATCAAAATATCAGGAAATAAAACTCTCTATAACTCTGTATGTAAATGGTCTGAACTCTCCAATCAAAAGACAGATTGGCCAAATGTATTAAAAAGCAAGACCCAGCCATCTGTTTTTTACTATAGACTCACCTTACAGGCAGAGACATCCACAGTCTGACAGAGAAAGGATAAAAGAAAAAAAAAAGATATACTGTGCAAATGGAGACTGAAAGCAAGCAGGGGTAACTACTCTCCTATCTGACAAAGTAGAGTTCAAGCCAAAATTAGTCAGAAGAGGAAAAACATAGTCACTTCATACTGGTCAAGGGAATTATCCAACAACAAGATAGAATGATTGTAAATATTTATGCCCCAAACATCAATGCACCTACATAATAAAATATAAATATAAAGATTCAAATAGAAGGGCTGGAGTGGTGGCTCAGCAGTTACAGTGCTTGCCTGGCAGGTGTGAGGACATTGGTTCTTGCCTCAGCACTACATACACAGTGAAGTGTCAGAGCAACAAAAGCCACATGAAAAACTAAATAACAAATTGATTCTCTTTCTCTCTCTCCTCACTCTCCTTCTCTCTAACTGTCCCCCTCTCTCTTAAAAAAAATAAAGAATCAAATGGACCCCAATACAAGAAGACTGGGTTATTTCTACACATCTCTCTCACCATTAGATAGGTCATCCAGACATAAACTGAGTAAAGACTCTTCAACCAAAATTCTTAATTGAAAGAAATTCTATATTTCAGTAAGAGGTTAGTGAAAGTAAATCCTATATGTAATTTTTCCTATATACAAGATTGTAGACACACAAAATTCTATTCATGGACCCAGAAGAGGATTCCCTGATATAAACCCAAGTGTACCCAAAAATTATGAATCCTGTTTGAGATGGACTTGTTGGTCTTCAGCCAGGCTTGAGCAGAGATAAATTTTAGATCTGTTGCATAAGAAGTCAGATTTCACATTAGAGTGTATTCTAGACCAGAAAGGATTCCATATTGCCTCAAGGTCTAATGCATTAAAATTCAAAAAAAGAAAGAAAGAAAGAGAAAGAAATAAAAAGAAAGAAAGAAAGAAAGAAAGAAAGAAAGAAAGAAAGAAAGAAAAGAAAGAAAGAAATCTGAACATTTAAAGTGATTATCTGGGATGTGTAGCATTTCCTACTGTTTTGGGCAATTAGAATTGCCCTTATTCACTTTAATTCCCCAGGCTGGTGAAAGAATTAAGGAAATCATAAGTTAGGGATATTCTGAGCTTTTGTTGAAAATTCACTCTGTTAGCTGAATGGCCTACTTTAAGCTTTGTGCACAAGGATGCCAATTGATGTGCCAGTCCATGTACTATTTAAAATAGGGCCTTAAGTTTTTGGAAAAGTTTCTCACTGAGAGGTGGGGTCTAGGTCCACTCCTCTTGAATCAAATTAAACTGACACCAGTTTGGGCCAATAGCATGTAACGGAAGTGATACCATGTGACTTCCAATGCTGTGGTATAAAATGTTGTGGAGCTTCTGCCTTGTTTGCTAAAATACCAGTTCTTGAAGTCCTGAGTCCTCATGTAAGAAATCAGACTGTCCTAAGGCTGCCATGATGTGAGGAAGCTGAAAACTAATGTGGAGGCCATGTGGAGCATACCAGTTGACAGCTCTAATGGCCCTGTCTTCACTTATGTACATGAAAAAACTGCAGATGATTCCATCCTTCAGCCTTCTGAGTCATCTCCCAGAGGTTCAAGGCTCCTAGGTGAGTCTCTGGTCACCTAGGAATGCAATCAAATCATCACTATTATGCTTGTCCAAATTCTTGACCCACGAAACCCATGAGCATAATAAAATGGTTGAGTATTTTGTGCTATGATGTTCTGAGTCAGTTACACAAACAAAGAAAAGAAAAGCTAAATTCCAGTGTCTAAGCAGGAGGAAAGTGGTAGAAAAACTGAAATTGTCAATACACAGGCATAGTGATGAGAGACCAATTAATTTTGTCAGAGCATCACCATTCAGGACTCTTTACATTTGTTAGATTGCCTTTTATACCAATGCACTAACCACAGCCCAGGGGACACAAATATAAGTGCCTAAAAGAATTTATTGAGTAATTTGAATGAGATCAGCCAAGTGTAAGAAAAGTCATGAGCAAACCCTAAAATGTGAGGAAAAACAGCAAAGATTATTGTAGCAGAAGTAAGCAACTGTATGCTATAAACCATGCACCCTTTCCCATAATATAGTAGATGCTAGAAAGTGATTATCTGGAAAACTTTTTATAGTTTCCTTGAACCTAAGTGGTATCATTAATTCGTTTTGTCAATAGAATCTGGGAAAAAGTGATGTACAAAATTTCAGAGCCAAGGCAATTAAAAAGATGACCCCTTTCTGCTCTCTTTTTTACATTCAATAATATACATAGGACCCCAAGGATCAAATGACTGAGCCATGAGATAGAAAGAGCTAGCATTCAATGATTGTATGGAGAAAGGCTGTCCAGTTTCCAGGGATCCTCATACCTCACTGTTGTATAGGTAGGTAATATATTTCTATATATTAGATATTGAACCACTGAAATGTCAGGGTTTGCTTGTTACATCAGCTAACATTCACCATAGCTGATTTAGCATGACAAATAGCAACCAACACCTGACTTCAGTGTTAACAGAACACTAAGCATAGGCAAAGATTATGGGGGAATCTAAAAATATCAGCCTCAACTCAACTCCAGCTGATTTTTTGTCACGTGAAAGAACTAGAAATCCAGATTTATTATATGCAATCCTCTAATTTTTAATGGTAAATATCATTTTTTTTAAATTCTCAGTGAAGTCAAACAAAGCATACCTTAAAGTCCATTTTTCTGCATTGCTCTATGCAAATATTGGTGGAATCCCTTTATAATTTTAACTTTAGAAAACAAAATTCTATGATGTGAATCTGTGTCCTCCCACATCCCAAATTTATATGTCAAAACCTAATCATCAATGCGATGATATGAAGAGGTGGGACATTTAGGAAATGATTAGGCAGAACCCTTATGAATGGGGTAAGTACCCTTAATAAGGGAGGCATATATGGGAACCTGTTTTCCCCTTCTACTATACCAGGACATAGCAAGGAGTCATCCACCAAGCAGAGAGGCCTCATCAGACTTTGCATCTTTGGCACCTTGTTCCTGTACATCTCAGTCTCCAGAACAATGAGAAGTAGATTTCCATGGTTTTTATTGTTTATTGTCCTGTCTCAAGCATTTTGCTATTGCAGTCCAAACAGGACACAGCACAGAGCTAACCTCTATTAAAAATGAACCATGTCATATCAGACTTTTATCCTATTAGTCAGAGCTTCATTGTATTTCATCTAAGAGAAGCTCATTCCCACCCCAAAACCCTCCCATTTCAACAGAACAAAGTTCTTTTTAGTTCTGCATTCAAGTCCCTCCAAAAATTCACCCTAACTTCAGCTAAGGCATCTTTTCCCAGCTGAGTCAGACACTGTGCTTTCCCATGCAGTTCCCCAACTCCCTGTTTTGCTAAGCTGCCCCATATACAATGCACAGTGGTCTCTCCCACTATAGCTCAAAAGCAGCCAAAGTGGGGAGACCATGGACTGGCATCAGCCTCTGCGTGCTTTGTCATTATGCATGTGTGCAGGATTCTGTGGCAACGATTCCTTCCTAAATGTAAAACTATGTTGAACGAATAAAAAAAAAAAGCAGCATATCTAAACATAAGCAGTTGGACCTGGCTGTCTTAACACTTCACTTACAGATACTGAATTTCATATATAATATAAATATTATTTTTCTTTTGATATTTTCAACTGTTTAAAAATGTGAAAACCATTCTTATACTATAGACTGAAAAATAAAATGGCTTGGCAGATTTGACTTGTTGGGTACGGTAGTTTACCAACTCTGAACTAGACCTTGCAACCCATACTTGGCCAAGGGGACCCATTGGAAAGTTTTTGTGGGACAACTTCTTGGAAAATTCTCTTTTCTATTTAAAAGCAACATTGGTAGAAAACACACTCTTCTTGGGCCAAGCACTGCCTCATCTCTACCTGATGCCATCTTGGGCCATGAAAGGCAAATCTGATTAGCCAGGATTTGAGAAAGGAGTGAAAAACAGAAAGATTTTTAGTCCTTGTTAATATTGTTAAAATACCAAAGCAATCCTTTGAAACAGCCTGACTCCAGACATTTTTTGTAAGAGTGAATTTTCATTGTTGTTCATGCTATGTGTGGCTGGGTGTTCAGCAGGTACCAAGGAAGGAGGGCAGTGGGGTGCTGCCCGGGTACAGGCAGGAAGGGAGTGCCTGGAATCTAGAGAATTCAAAAACAGTAATAAAACCAACTAAAAGCCCATCTGCTTTTTCTTATCACATGCATCAACAATTCTAAATCATGCCAGTGATAAAATACTTACCATTGTCAAGGCCAACTACTCCTAACACCCGCAGCACCAAGCACAGTATCAATTTCATAAATACTTTGCTGAAATGTCGAACAGCCCATGATTCGTTCATACATACACACAGGAGGACACATATGCACCCATGCTACAGGGAGTCATATCATTATCTCTTCTGGTTTGAGTACAAGAAGAGTGTTCTTAGGTTTCCCCTGCTTGACATTCCTTGAATCTACAATGGAGTCACGAGTCCTCAATGCTAGTTTCCTCACATAGATGTACAATTGATTCTCAAGACCTGTCTGCAATTGTATGGCAGTCCTGGAAAAGGAAGCATTTGTTTAAGTAAAAAGAGAAGAATCTAAATAAATCTAAGGCAACTCATTTGAATTTACTGAAGAAATGCACTATATCTCAAAATAAGAAAATTAGCCCAACCTAGAAAAATGTGGCTAAAGCACCCAGGATTCAGAACATATGCAATAGAGGTACACAGTCCTTGTTAATATTGTTAAAATACCAAAGCAATCCTGAAATGGTCTGACTCCAGACATTTTTTGTAAGAGTGAATTTTCATTGTCCAGTGAACTGGGTGCAGCTTCTACCCAGACTGCTTCCCTCCCATGGGCTCTGTGCCAGGGCTCAAATCATGTAGTCAGGACTGTGATGCAGCTTGTCCTAGAGTCATTTTTTATTTTTAAATGAGGCACATGATTTAAATGTAAAGTTCTGATTTTTAGCAAGAATCTTTAGCAAGATTTTTAAAGTTATTTTTATTAGTGTATTATAGTTTTATGAAATGATGTGATTAGTTGTCACATATTCCTAGATGCAACAAATCAGCAATACAATTTGTTTAGTATGCCCCACGGCACCCCTCTACCTCCTTTCTCCCATCCCCTGATCATTTGCCTTTCTTCTGGGTCCTGTATTGTTCCTTAAAAACCCAAATAGAGCGACATAATTCTTATATCTATGAAGAACACTTTTTATGTATACTATTATAGTATATGCACTGACACTTACAACTGCTTGGAATGTGCCTTGTTTTATCTCAGTTCCAACATTTCCCCTTCTCCTCCCTTCCTATCATCCCTTGTTATTCTTCAAAATATCTGACAATAAAATTAAACATTTACATTTTTGTACAGGTATGCAGCATAGCTTGTTCAAATATCTTATGAAGTATCTTGCAACTGAATTTCATAAATATTAACATTTTGCATTTTTTGTTCTATGGATTTAATACATGAGTTTGTTTTCCTTACTCCCAAGCCTGGGTTTAGGTCAGCCTCCACAAATAAGGGAAACCATTTGGCCCTTGACTCTCTGGGTTTGGCTAACTTCACTCAGCACGATTTCTTCCATTGCTATCCATTTACCTTCAATGGATGCAATATCATCATTTCTAATAGCTGAGTAGAACTCTGTTGTATATTTATTTCAAAGCTTTGGGATCCATTAATCCAGTGAGGGACATCTGGGTTGGTTCCACAATTTAGCTATTGTAAATTGAGCTGCTATGAACATAGATTTTGTTGTTCTGCTGTAATGTGCTGATTCTAACTCCTCTGGGAAAATACCCAGAAGAGGGATAACTGGGTCATATAATGGACCCAACCCTAATATTTTTGAGGAGTCTCCATACTGCTTTCCAGAGTGACTGGACCAGTCTGCAATTCACCAACAGTTTCTTAGCAAGATTCTTTCCCAGCTGCATTTCCCCCATGAACACATACATACACAAAAACACAGGCAAGTACAGACATGCACATAAATTCCTGTGTAGTTATTTCATGCTTAATGATATAGGTATGTTTTGAGAAATACGTTGTATGAATTTGCCATTGTGCAAACATCACAGGGTATACAAACTAAGATGGCTATGAGATCACTGGGTGATATAATGTTAGGAGGCCACCTTATATATGTGGTGCATTATTAACCAAAACACCACTATGTGGCAAGTGACTATTATTTAGACATACATACACAAACATGCACACATAAGTATATACACATA
>PVKS010003407.1:0-97783 GCA_004027875.1 Aplodontia rufa | reverse complement strand
TTGTGCTTGCCAGGCAAGCGCCGAAACCGCTGAGCCACCGCTCCAGCCCCCCCCCACCCCCGGGGATTTTTTTTAATTTGAGATATGGTCTTATGTTGCTGAGACTGGTTGGTCTCCAACACATGAACTCAAGTGATCCTCCCTCCTCAAACACCCAGATAAAGTAGGATCATAGATCTACAACACTGTGCCCATCTTTTTTTTTTTTTTTTTTTTTTGAGAGAGGGACAGTCAGAAAGAGAGAATCAATTTTATTTAGTTTTTCATGTGGCTTTCATTGCTCCGACACTTTGTTGTGTACACGGTGCTGGAGTTTGGCAAGTGCTGTAACCACTGAGGCACCACTCCAGCTCCCACTGTGCCCATCTTGAAACTATTTTCACTTCAGCCCACAAGTTTCAATATATGAAATTTTCTTTTAAATTTGTCACAATTTTTCTGGACATGGTGACACATGCCTGTAATCCCAGGGGGTTGGGAGGCTGAAGGAAGAGGATCACATGTTCAAAGCCCGCCTCAACAACTTAGCGAGACCATTTCAAAATAAAAATAAATAAGGGCTGGAAATGTGGCTTAGTGGTTAAACACCCCTGGGTTCAATCCCCAGGACACCCCACCGAAAATTTTAATTTCTATCACAATTTTTTAAATCCATGAGTTACACAGCTATGCCTCTGCATATTGTATTTTTATTTGTTTTTCAAATGAACTTGATTTAGCTGCAGTGTGATAAGAGATCACCCACATCATGAAACCTATCTCTGAAACTGTAAAGGCTTTCAACATACCCTAGATGATTAATTCTGAAACAAATGCTTGCAAAACTCTATGCTCATGAGGTTAAGTTTACTGCCAAAAATCTTATTCTTGCTGCAAATAAAAGAAATGCAATAATATCTCCCAAGTATGATGGTACTGTGTCCATTTAAGGACTTTGTTAATCAGAGGTATATATCCTTTAAATTTTTTCTTGGTGAGCTGTCAATGCAGTGATGTTATTTTTTTTATATTTATTTATTTATTTTTTGGTACTGGGAATTGAATCTACCAAGCCAACTCCCTATCCCTTTTTATATTTTTTTATTTTGTGATAGGTTCTTGCTAAATTGCTTAGGGCCCTAATTGATTGCTGAGGCTGGATTTGAACTTGCAATTCTCCTGCCTCAGCCTACAGATTCACTGGAATCATAGGAATGCGCTATTGCACCAAGGCTGATCATTATGTACTGATTCTTTCCATCTCTGTTAAGATGCTCTGTCTTGAAGTATTTTTTTTTTATCTTTTTTCAGAATGATCACACCAATTTCTTTTGGTTAGTACTTCCAGGTTATGTCTTTTCCCAAATGTTTACTTCCATTGCTTGCTTGTCCTTATGAACTTTTGGTATGCCCCTTGTAAAAAGCATGTATCTAGAATGGAATTTTAAAAAACTTACTTGTAGATTTTTATCCTGTGATGAGTTTGGTAAATTTGTGGTAACTAGTGCATAGGGATCTACTTCTATCCTGCTATAATTCTACACTCTGGTTTGTCCTGTCTTTGCTTTTATATACGTACTTCCTTTTTAAATAATTTATCTGTCTCTCTGCTAATAAAAACTTCAGCATATCATCTAGACTTAAATTCTATGATATAGAGCTGGAGCGGTGGCTCAGTGCTATCACACTTGCCTAGCATGTATGAGGTCCCGGGTTCAAACCCAAGCACTACATACACAACTAAGTATCAAAGCAAAAAAAATGAGATGAAAAACTAAATAAAGTTGATTTTTATTTTCTCTCTCCCTTAAAAAAAAGAAATTCTGGGATGTACTATTTTTTTTCCTTTTCCTCCTAGCCTTTAAGACAGTAAACAATACAAAGGGATCTGATCACCTTTGCTTCATGTATCTCTTGCAATAGTTCCTGGGTTTGAATTTCTCAGTACTACTTCTACTACTATCTTTAATACATCTGGCAAAGGGGGCTGGAGCGGTGGCTCAGCGGTTTCGGCGCTTGCCTGGCAAGCACGAGGACCCGGGTTCAAACCCCAGCACCACGTACACAACTGAGTGTTGGAGCAACTAAGGCCATGTGAAAAACTAGGTAAGGTTGTTTCTCTCTTTCTCTGTCTCTCTCACTGTCCCTCTCTCTTTAAAAAATAAAAAATAAAAATAATACATCTGGCAAAGCTTTCAAGACCTCATATGCCTGAGAACATTTTTATCATTCCCTATTTAAATGAATGTGGTTGGCTATAAAATTCTAGGTTGCCTTTCAATACTCTGAAAGCTTGTCTTGCATTTAGTGATACTGCTGATAATTTATATATATATATATATATATATATAGAAAGGGACAGAGGAAAAGAGAATCAATTTTATTTATGTTTTCATCTGGCCTTCATTTCTCCGACAATTGTGTATGTGGTGCTGGGGTTCAAACCCATACTCTTGCACATGCCTGGCAAGCACCACAACCACCAAGCCACCACTCCAGCCCCTACTGTTGACAATTCTGATTACCAATTTTGCTCCCTTGTAAGCGATCTGTGTACTGAGATGCCAGTAATTTTCTTTTGCTTCAATCCTCTTAATTTCATTATTAAGCTAGGACTTAATTTGACTCAGCTAGGAGTGAGTTTTCCTGATTTCTCATCTTTAGCACACTAAAGAATCTCAATCTGGGGCTGGAGCAGTGGCTCAGTGGTTATGGCACCTGCCTGGCATGCATGAGAATGCAGTTCTGAACCCCAGCACCACATATACAACCAAGTGTTGAAGCAACAAATGCCACATGAAAAACTAAATAAAAATTGATTCTTTCTTTCCTTCTCTCACTATCCTTCTTTAAAAAAAAAAAATCTCTGGGGGTAGAGTGGTGGCTCAGCGGTTGTGGCGCTTGCCGGCATGCAGATACACGGGTTCAAAGCCCAGCACCCACATACACAACTAAGTGTCAGAGCAACAAGATCCATGTCAAAAACTCAATAAAAATTGATTCTCTCTCTCCTTCACTGTCCTTCTCTTTTTTAAAAAAAAAAAAATCTCAATCTAGACTGGAGCAGTGGCTCAGTGTAAATCACTTGCCTGGCATGATCAAGGACCCAGGTTCAAACATCAGCACCATATACCAAAAAAAAAAAGCTCAACCTGAGGTCTTCCATATTTTTTTAATTCTGAAGAGAATTATTCCAGTATTTCTTCGTGTCCTCATTTTTTGTTTCTCTAAGACTCCTATAATCAGATGTACCTGCATTTTTTTTTAAAGAGCCAATCAGTTTTTATTTAGTTTCTCTAATGGCTTTCATTGCTCTGACGCCTTGTTGTGTACGTGTTGGGGTTTGAACTTGTGTCCCTGAGCATGCCAGGCATGCGGCACAACTGCCGAGCCACCGCTCCAGCCCCCATCTGCTTTTACTCTCCTTTTCTATTTCTTTGTGAGGTTTTGTTGACCTCTCAGTTGTGTCCTGTTATGTGTCCCACATGCCATATTCTTTCAACCACTGTATTTTTCATGCCTACTATTTGTTTGTTTTTCCCAACCTATGCTTATTCTCATTTCAAGTTGTTAGCATTTTCCCTCATTTGTTCTAGGATGATTATTAGCAACTATCTTTAAAATATTGGTCCACTTCTTCTAATGTTTTTGATCCAATACAGTCTATGTATTTTCTCTTAAAATATCTGTTATTCAATTGGCTTTTATTTTTCCTTGTAGAACAGGTAGTCTAGTAAGTGAAGTACACAGGGGAAATCCAGACTCCAGTATACATCAGTCCCAGTAAGCTAGAGTAAAGGAAAAAGCCCCAAACCACAATCTACACAATCACTCCTCACATCAGTGTTTCCCTCTTTGTTCCCTGGGGAGAAGCATGACAAGAGGGATTTAGCAAGACCTAAGGATTAAGAGGATAGGGTTAAGGGGCAGAGAAAAAACTGCCTTAAATCAAGTCACCACCTGATTTTTCAGTTTCTTTCTCAACTCCTCACAAGCATGGGTTTTTTTAACACGCTGATTTACGTTTGAGGAGAGCTGGACTATGAACCTCAGGTGTGGAAATCCAAGTTAACGAAGCAGAAAGGCAATGGAAGCAGTATTCCAACAGTTCCGTTTCCCCAGTTTCATTCTCACTCAGCCATGCCTGTCTGACACTATTTCAGGCCAGTCCTCCCTTCCCATCAATTCAAAACAGCCCACATCACACATTACTTCTCACAATATTTTCCTTTATACTTCTTCTGGGGCTGACTTTGGGGGAAGGGAGCCAACAGTCATGCCAGCTCAGCACAGTGGTAAGAACAAGAAATGACTTCTTGGCAGTTTTGAAAACTTTAAACCACAGAAAGGGTTTCTTACTTTAACACCTGGTAGAACTAATTCAAGGACCACGGAAATTCAGAGCAGAAGAAATTAATTTTGACTGCCAAGCAGAGGCCAAACAGTAGAGAGAGGAGTGCAAGGATTTTAAAATGGGAGAATACTGGAAAGAACAAGCAAAGGCAATGACCAAGGGCACAAGTGAGAAATGGAAACAGCTGAACTTTGAAATCAAAGCAAGACTGTGTCCCTTTCCCACTTGGAATCCCTTTGAACACAACAGGCTCAGGTATCCTTATCCACATTTTAAAGAAAAAAACAGAGGTTTAAAAAATTCAAACGGCTTGGCATGCGAGTGCAAGCCTATAATCCCAGTGACTAGGGAGCTGAAGTAGGAGGACTTCAATTTCAAAGCCAATCTCAGATATTTAGTAAGATCCTTGGCAACTCAGCAAGACTCTGTCTCAAAACAAAAAATAAAAAAAGACTGGGTAAGTAGCTCAATAAATAAAAGCTCTTGGGTTCAATTCCCATTACAAAAAAAAAAATAATAAAAAAAAGAAAAGGCAAGCGAAGTAACTTACCAAGTGAAGAGCTTATCCTTTTCCACTGTAACATGTTGCCAGTTAACAGCTATATTCAGTTGCTTAATCTATGAAGTTAGTAGTCATTAGTGATCTCTCCCTCTTCCCTATTATCACGCCTGTCACTAATCCCTGAAGATTTTAACTCCTAAATCACTCAAAACTACCTCTTCTCTCTATCTTCATGAGCAGGTTTCCAAATCAGAAAGTGTTATTTCTTGGGGCTGGGTGTAGCTCAGTAGTATCAGTAGCACAGCACGCAGGAGACCCAGGGTATGATCCCCAGCACTACAGGGGGATAAAAGGAGGGGTGGGGTGAAGGGTGGGAGGTTATTTCTTGCTTGGGTTCTTGCAAATAAGACTCAAAACAAGTCAAACTCCACTCTAATCCAAACTAAAGCTAGGATTCAAACAAAGCAAAAGGGCCAGGCAGGGGAGGGCTCAAGGTAGAGCATGTGCTTATCACTTAAGGGGGCACTGTGTTCAAATCTGCACCACATCAGGTCCTGCTCAATAGCTTGCTACTGCTATAAACACATGCTCTAGCCCTTCAGTACATCTCTAGTCTTACCTTGTATTGTTCTTCCTTTTTGATATTGTACCTTAGCCAAAATGACTTTTAGTTTCTCAAATAGTCTTTGCTTCCTGCTTCTGGGCCTTTGTACACATAGTTCCTTCATCTGGAGCACTGAGTTCTGCACAACACTGATTCATGCTGAACCTTCAAGTCTCAAGTTAAATGTCACTTCAACAGTCATCAACAGATGCTAAAACCATTTAAGTGAAAGGCTGGGGTGGATCAAGAAGCACTTCAAGGGACTGGAGCGGTGGCTGAGCAGTCACAGCGCTTGCCTGGCATGTGTGAGGACACGGTTCGAATCCCAGCACCACGTATACAACAAAGTGTCAGAGCAACAAAAGCCACATGAAAACTAGATAAAATTCATTCTCTCTCTCTCTACTATCCCTCTCTTAAAAAAAAAAAAATGAACAAACAGATCACCTGACCCACCCCACTCTTATCACTAAAAAGGTCATTTCTCAAAATAAACAAAGAGAGACCAGTAGAAGAAAGGGACCAGCGGTTGGGAGGAGGTGAGGAAGGGAGAAGCTCTTAGGAAGGATATTGACCAAATTATACTATTACACTGTGTGCATGTATGAACATGTAACAACAATCCCCATCATTATGTACAACTGTAACACACCAATAAAACATGTAGAAGGAAAAAAGTCGTTTCTCACATCACATTCTTCCTTATGTGAGGCAATCAATGCTACTTAGTAAGTATTCTTTTCTGAGAGAGGGACAGTGAGAGAAAGAGAAGAAATTTTATTTGTTTTTCATATGACTTTTACTGCTCTAACGCTTCGTTGTGTATGTGGGGTGCTGGGATTGGAACCCATGTCCTGGAGCATGCCAGGCAAGCGCCAAAACCACTGAGTCACCACTCCAGCCCCACTACTTATAAGCATTCTTGACAAAAAATAAAAAATCCAGATCTACATCTAGTGACTGACCACAAGTTTGTAAGGAAATGGAAATAGTAAAAGGAGGCCATGAGCCAAATCCAACATGTAGAAAATACTATAAAACGTGGAGTGGAGGAAAGGTTGAAGTGAATTTTGGGGACTGCTATGGAGACTTCAAAAACATACACCTCGCTGGGCATGATGGCACATGCCTGTGATCCCAACAACCCAGGAGGCTGAGCCAGGAGGATCATAAATGCAAGGCCAGTCTCAGCAATTTTGTGAGATCCTGTCTCAAAATAAAAGAAATAAAAAGGGTTGGGGATGTTGCTCAGTGTTAAGCAACCCTGGGTTCAATCCCTGGTACCAAAAATAAACTTAAAAAATTTTTTTAAAGTAGATCTTGCAGGGCTGGAGCAGTGGCTCAGCCCGTAGAGCACTTACCTGGCACACATGAGGACCCAGGTTTGAACCCCAACACCACATACACAAAAGCCACATGAAAATTTAAATAAAATTGATTGTCTTTCTCTCTCTCACCCTCTCTCTTAAAAAAAAAATCTTGTCTGACTCCTAATTCAAACTATTTGTAAAACATCACTTTTTTAAACAATCAGGAAATTCTGAATTATGATAGATACTATGAAGAAACTGTTCACTATAGTAGAAAGGTTTGTGGCAATTTGTTTCTAAATCCTTATCTAAGGTTTTTCTTAAAAAAAATCTTTCATCCTTTTAATCAAGTATACAAGAATACTTACTAAAGGTAAAACGACACATCTGTGATAGTATTTCAAAAGATGTGAGAGGGCTAGGCATGCTAGCACAAGCTTATAATTCCAGCAACTCAGGATTCTGAGGCAAGAGGATCTCAAGTTTGAGGGCAGCCTGAGCAACTTAAGAAAGAGACTGTCTACAAATTAAAAATAAAAAGGACAGGGGATGTAGATCAGTGGTAGAATGCCCCTGAGTTCAACCCCCACTACTGAGCAGGGAAGATTTGGGATAAGGGTGTAGCTTAGTAGTAGAGGGTTTGCCTAGCATTGCAAGGCCCTGATTTTGATCCCCAGCATCACCAAAAAAACAAAGGTGGAAGAAAAAAAACACAATACTGCTTTGAACAGATTTTAATTGCCTTATTAAATGATACACACCAAAACCTGTAAGAAATCACATAAAAATTCAATTTGGATCTATTACATCTTGAAAAAAACTGATACTCTTTTGCCTGCTTTTAAATGAATGAGGGAAGTCCTTCAATGGTTTTGCTTGCTTGCTCTCAAAACTACTCTTCCTCAAGGACTGCTTTTTGTTTTTATTTCTGGTACGGGAATTGAAACCAGGGTCGCTTTATCACTGAGTCACGGCCCCAGTCCTATTTTATTTTGAGACAGGGTCTTGCTCAGCTGAGGCTGTCCTTGAACTTGGATCCTCCTGCCTCAGCAACTGGGTTATAGGGATTACAAGCCTTGAGCCAGGCTAAAGACTGTTTTTTGACAACAGCCTAGGAATGAAATGAAACCAATCCACCTCCTCATTCCACAATATAACAGAACTAGGAAAATCCAAGACAGGCCAAAATACCCCAGTTTTCCATGTCATCTGAGAAGCAAAGGATTCTGCTCCACAGGCCTTGACAGCTGACTATGATGTTAAAGCTCTGGACACACCACCCCAAAGTAGGACTGTAGGAGACCAGAATGTGCCACCACAAAATATACTTCTTGGGCAAATTTTGAGGAAGTGATTATGAGAAAATGCAAATAAAAGAGTAGCTCTTAAAAGTTGTCCTTTTAGGGGTTGGGGATTTAGCTCAGTGGCGGAGCGCTTGCCTAGCATGGGCAAGGCCCGAGTTCGGTCCTCAGCCCTGGGGGAGAAAAAAAAAAAGTTGTCCTTTTAGGCACTGGAGCAGTGGCTCAGTGGTTAGAGGGCTTGCCTGACATGCACAAGGATGCAGGTTCAAACCCCAGCACCATGTATACAGTGTTGAAGCAATGAAAGCCACATGAAGAACTAAATAAACTGATTCTTTCTCTCTCACTGTCCCATCCTAAAAAAAAAAAAGTTGTCCTTTCGTAAAAGAAACACACAGAAAAGAAATCTACAATCAGTAAAGTATCTATAATCAGGAAAAGGACTGATGAGACAACTTTTATTACCCAAGTACCCACAAGACTATGTGCATAACAAGACAACCTTTATTCCCCATATGATTCCTTTCCTCACTCTCCCATAACTTGTGTGGTCACCAACTCCAGAACCCTGAAGCCCCAATGCCTTCTGTAGCTCAGATTATGCAAGCTTCAATACCTGACTCTCTTTCACCCTATATTTTGGGAGGCTACATACATAGACGTTTTTTCTCTTGTTAATGTCTTATGTCAACTTAACTCATAGCCAAATCAAAGAACCTTGAAAGGCAAAGGGAAATCATTTTTCACACAACTTACAACAGGCACTCCCATTTCCTGAAACTCATTCCCCTCACTGGGTACACCATTTTTCCTGATTGGTTTTCAACTTACTTTCTAGTCCATCTTGGTGTTCTCCAATTCTCCACTTCCACCACTCAACAGTCACCATTACAAAATGGAGAACTCAGTTTCTTGAATTTGCCTAGCCCCTTTATCACTCACTCTTTTTTTTTTTTTTAAGAAAGAGGGGTCAGCGTGTGTGAGAGAGAGAAGCAATTTTTACTTAGTTTTTCATGTGGCATCCATTCCTCAGACACTTGGTTGTGTACGTGGTGCTGGGGTTTGAACTCTCATACTCAGGCATGCCAGGCAAGCATCGTAACCACTGAACCACCGCTCCAGCCCCACCACTCACGTATCTAATTGTTAAGTTGTACCCCAATTGGCCTGAACCCTCCCCCAGAATTAGTAAACAGAAAATAAAACTGTACTTAATGAAATTAAATTTTATACCATGTAACCTGTTTGTTATCTGATAATAGCCAACACTTGCTGAATATGCCTGTAATCCCAGAGACTCAGGGGGTTGAGGTAGGAGGATCCCAAGTTCAAAGCCAGCCTCCTCAGCAACTTAGCAAGACTCTGTCTCAAAACAGAAAATAAAAAACAGGCTAGGGATGTGACTCAGTGGTTAAGCACTCCTGGGTTCAATCTCTGATACTAAAAATAATAAACAAATAAATAAATAAACGATAGCTGGGCATAGTGATGCACACTTACAATCCCAGCAACTCAGTAGGCTGAGGCAGGAGGACCACAAGTTCAACAACTTAGCAAGGCCATAAGCAACTTAGTAAGACCCGTCTCAAAGTAAAAAAGAAAAAGGGATGGGATGTGTCTCAGTGGTTAAGCACCCCTGGGTTCAATCCTCGATACCAAAGAAATGAAAAAAAAAAAAAAACCTGGGGATATAGCCTAGTGGTAGGTAGCACCTATGTTTAATCCCCAGTACCAAACAAAAATTTAAAATGAAAATAGATGGGTTCTTTGTTTTGTTTTTATGGTACTGGGGACTGAACCTGAACCCAGGGACACTCTACTGCTGAGCTACATTCCCAGCCTTTTTTTTCAAATTCTGAGGCTGTTTGCTATGTTGTCCAGGCTGGGCTCAAACTTGTGACCATCCTCCTGCCTCATCCTCCCGAGTAGCTGGGAGTACAGGCATGCACCACCATGACCCCCCGGATTTATTTTTACTGAGGGTCATGGTTAATATCTGAAAGCCACTGCCTGAGCACTGGTCGGTCCTTTCTCTTTTTCCATGACTCAAAATACTCTTAATCATTCTTCTACCTAGGTCAAAAGTTACTTCCTTAGTCAAAGTTTTTCTAAATTCCCAAGAGAAGCTGATAATATCAGAGCACCTCTATTAAAACACTTACTTGGAGGTGGGGTATGTAGCTCAGTGGCAGAGTGTATGGAAGGCCTTTTGTTCAATACTGGCACAGAAAAAAAAGACTTTTTTTTTTTTTTTAAGAGAGGGAGAGAGACAAAGGAAGAGAAAGAATCAATGTTATTTATTTTTTCATCTGGCTTTTGTTTCTCTGACACATGGTTGTGTACGTGGTGCTGGGGTTTGAACCCAGGTCCTCACACATGTCAGGAAAGTGCTCTAAAAACTAAGCCACCGTTTCATTCCCACACACCCACATTTTATTTTTATCTTTTCATTTGTGTCCCCACTAGACTGAAATCACAGAGAGCAGGAAGAATTTTATTCATCTAAATGATGAAAGAGTGGCTTCCACCCTATATGTAGTCCAGTAGACTCCTACACCTCATCTTCAAATCTCTACCTTTGAAGACAATTATGATTTTAAAAGCAAACAACTTATCAGAATGTAGTAGAACTAATTCTTCTTATCAATTCTTTAAAGCTGTGAAACCTCTATTAAAAATCAGTTTTTCAATCCTTTCGACTGGCACATGAGAATGTAAAGTATTTTTCTCTTAATAAGGAAACTACTGGGGCTGGAGCAGTGGCATGGTGCTTGCTTGGCATGAGCTAGGCTTTGGTTTTGAACCCCAACATCATGTACAAAAGGAAAACCAGACGAAAAACTAAACACAACTGATTCTTTCTCACTGTCCTTCGTTCTCTCTTTTAAAAGACGGAAAAAAGGGCTGGAGTGGTCAGTAGTTAAAGTCACTTGCCTGGCATGTGCAAGTACACAAGTTCAAACTCCAAAACCCACGCACACAACTAAGTGTCAGAGCAACGAAAGCTACGTGAAAAACGCAATAAAAACTGATTCTCTCTCTCACTGTCCTTCTCTCTTTAAAAAAAAAAAGGGGGGTGTGGAGAGGGGGTTACAAAGCTTGCCCGCATGCGCGAGTACACGGGTTCAAACCCCAGCACCCACATACACAACTAAGTGTTAGAGCAACGAAAACCATGAGAAAAACTCAATAAAAATTAAAAGACAGGGGAAAAAAAGAAAAAATACTACTCAGATGCTTAAAAGGTGAAATGTAGGGCTGGAGCCAGCTTGCCTGGCATTCACGAGGTGCGTTTGAACCCCAGCACCACATGCACAACGAAGTATCAGAGCAACGGGTTCAAACCCCAGCACCCACATACACAACTGTTAGAGCAACGAAAACCATGAGAAAAACTCAACAAAAATTAAAAGACGGGGAAAAAAAGAAAAAATACTACTCAGATGCTTAAAAGGTGAAATGTAGGGCTGGAGTCAGCTTGCCTGGCATTCACGAGGTGCGTTTGAACCCCAGCACCACATGCACAACGAAGTGTCAGAGCAAGGAAAGCCACATGAAAAACTAAATAAAATTGATTTTTTTCCCTCTTATTGTTCTTCTCTTAAAAAACAACGGGGATCTGGTTAAAAAATTGGGGTCCAACACTCTAACGATACTATGCAGGTTTTTAGAAAAATCATGCACTTATGGAAAGGATTCCATGATATTATTTGAAAAACTGGAAGTGCAGAAAAATACATACAAGATGGTCACCTTGTGGTTTAAAATGTAAGTGTAGAGCCAATCAGAAAGGGTAAAATGGCAAAGCAGTTAGGAATGTTGGACTGCTAGTTTTGCACACTTTGTGTACTGTGCACACTTACGACTTCTGATCCTGACCGGCACAGTGCAGCAAAATACTGTGAAATATTTTTAAGCTAAAATACGTTCTTACACCAGGAACGTCTGCGGGAGGAGAATACACACTAACACTACCTAAAGATTCCAAATACCTTTGCCAGATTAACTGCTCCGCGTGCCGACATTCTAAGGCTCCGTGGAGCTTTCTAACATCTTTCCTGATCAAGAGCAGCACATTCTCTCTGGGTGTCGTTTAAACAGCGGTTTTCAAACTTCAGGGAGCACAACCACCTTTGGGAGCCCCGTCCCAGAATACTGTTTTGGGAAGTCTGGGTGTGGCCTCCTAAGGAGCATTTTTCAAACAAGCATTCAAATGAAGCAAAAGAGTCTCAGTCTAAAAATGACCTAAGTCACAGCAATCTACGTTCCCCGGACTCCCGGCTCCCCCCGCCTCCCCCCTTTTCCTCCATAGAGCCCCGGTGTTGCTCCAATGCTGCTTCGAGTTAAGCATCTTCAACCGGACCACTTCGACTTGAGGTTTCTAACTGTCGGCCTCCCTCGGCCTCCATTTTCCCTTTGGCGGGCCCTCGTCTCACAACCCTTCCCCCACCAGCCTTCCTTCCGCCCGGCGCGACCGTTCAGCGCCGCCACCCACGCTCTAAGTTCCTGCTGCCCGCTCCCGCGCTGCGAGGCCCGCAGAAGTTCCGGCCCGCACCGAGGCCAGTTCCTCACCCTCCACCTCCCGCTCCAGACCTCCCGACACCCCGAGGACAAAACCCAAGAGCCACACCTTACGGTCGCTCCATGAGTCGCTCCCCCTCGGAGCCCGGGGGGAGGGGTGCCAGTCACAGGTCCTGAGGCCTCCGCCGCATTTTGTAATGGCGAGGAATGAGGGCGCAACTTCCGGCCTCCCGACCCCATCTAGTACGAGAATTTCCGGCGAGGCCTCCAGAAACCATAGAGGGGGCAACTGGAGGACTACAAGAGCTAGAAAGACTGAGCTGTACCATAGAGTCGCTCCAGTCCGGGAAGAGAGTCACGCACCTGGGCGACCGGAAGTAGCGAGGTTTGGAGAGGAAACGTTTGGGGGAACTGAACGGATCTTGTAATATTCACATAAATATCCTAGGAGAGCAAAAAACCAAGGAAGGGAGAAAGTTTAGAGAAAAATCAGAGGCAGACCTCAGCTCCTAAGGAAAGACTCCGTACGCTTTGTTGCCACTCCCTGATCCTCGTACTTTACTCGTCCTTACTCCCCCGCGGTGGCCGGAGAGGGAAAACGGAACATCCTAGTGTTGTCGCTAATTGAGAGTAGATTGGTGTATTCATGAATAACTACAAGTTATGCTGCAAATGCTAAACGAGAGGTGCCAGGAGTAGTGAGTGGGAGCTTGCTAGATCACACAACCAGGTCATCTAGTTAATCTCTGCCAAAACCATTGAAGCGCTTTCAGCAAAGCCCTCAGACGGGCTATCTTCAGCTGCTGGTTTCACACGGAGGGCATTATTACACCTCCCCGTATCTAATTTTTTTTTTTTTTGTACTGGGGATTGAACTCAGGGGTGCTTTACCACTGAGTTACATCCCCAGCCCTCTTTCTTTCTCTATTTTGAGGCAGGGTCTCTTTAAATTGCCAAAGCTGGGCTCGAACTTGTCATCCTCCAGCCTCAGCCTTCAGAGTTGCTGAGATTACAAGCGTGGGCCACCATGCTTGCCCAACCCCATTTATTTCAAGATGATCCTGGGATTTGGAAGATGTTCTGAACTGAAATGTTTTACCTTGTGATGTCTGTTGATTTTAGCTCAGTACTTTGGGGAACAGATTAAGGCTCCATTTTTTCCAGTATGAACAATGCTTAGTTATTTGAAGACAGCTACCATCCGTTTCTAGGCATTTACCTGTTTTCTTTTTTGAGGTGGCTTCAGAATCCCTTGGCCACACTGGTTGTTACCTTCTGGACAAGTACCTGTTTATTCTGTTTAAAATGTGGCTCCCAGAGATAGACGAGGACCCCAGCAACAGAAAATCGGGCTATGACCTCCCTTCATTTGCACATTGCACCTTGCTCTACACTTCCGTCATAGCTGGGAGATACAGAATTATGTAAGAAGCTGAAGAAATAATACTCTTTTCACAGTTGCTCACAGCAAACTTGAAGGAAACAACCTCTCTAAAAAAGGGGGGATAGGTTTTCTTAGGTGAATCAGTGTCAACTAGCCCCTCTTTTTTTTTTTAACTTCCCAACAGAAATTTACTTTATATCTTTCAGATAGTATTTGGTTAGCTTAGGTCCTTTTATTGTCTCCTGGAGACAGTAAAAAGAATACAAATATAAAAAGAATAAAAGCTTGATAATGTTGGATAGGACAATAGGACTTTTTCCATCATGATTGACACTGCTTTTTGAATAATCATTCATCTTCCGGGATTATTATTTTCTTTTTCATTCTTTTTTTTTGGGGGGGGAGTACTGGAGATTGACCCCAGGGGAGCTTTACCACTGAGCTATAGTCTAGTCCTTTTTATTTTTTTTAGTTTTGAGACACAGTCTCATTAAATCACTGAAGGTCAGGCTAAACTCCTGAGGCTAGCCTCCAACTTAAAATCCTACCGCTCCTGCTTCCCCAGTTGCTGGGGTTACAGGAATGAACCACCACACCCAATTTGCAAATTACATTTTTGCTCAATATTGTGAAGTTTAGTGATATTAAATTGTGTTTGTTGCCCAGGCTGGTCACAAACTTAGCCTCAAGTGATCCTCCTGCCTCAGCCTGTCTAGTAGCTGGGACTCCAGGCATGTGCCACCTTGCCTGGCTGTATCACAATTTTTTATTCATTTCCTCTTTTCATAATATTTAAGGGCTAGTTTAGTGGTAGAATATTGATCTACCATGTTCCAGCCTCTAGGTGTGATCCCCAGCACTGAAAAAAAAGTTTTAAGTGTTTACAACTTTCTGTTGTTACAAACAATCCTGCCATTGACATTCTCTTACTTGTCTCCATGTGCATGGTAGGGAGAATTATTGGGTCATAGACTATGTACATATTGTTCACTCTATGATGCCAATGAGTTCTCCAAGATAATTGTAGAAATATGCATTCCTGCCCAGGCGTGGTAGCACATGCCTGTAATCTCAGCAGCCAAGGAGGCTGAGGCAGGAGGATCACAAATTCAAAGCTAGCCTCAGTAACTTAGAAAGGCACTAAGCAACTTAGTGAGACCCATCTGAAAATTTAAAAAAATAAAATAGGCTGGGGATGTGGCTCAGTGGTTAAGTACCCCTGGGTTCAATCCCTGGTGAAAGAAAAATATACATTGCTAGCAGACATGTATAAGAATTGTTATTTCACATCTTTGCCAATCATTAACATTTTCAGATTATTAAAACAACAATAGCAACAATAAGCCTTACAGGTATGAAATGGCTTCTCCTGTGAAATGATTTCTTATAGTGGTTTGTTTTATATGTCCATGATTACAAAGACTGAACATTTTTTTCATAATGACTTAAGTTTCCTCATCTATGAATTGCCTAATTACATGTTTTTTCCATTTCAATGTTGAATTGTTTGCCTTTTACTTTATAGGAGTTCTTTATATAATCTGGATGCTAATCCTTCTTGGTTATATGTATTACAATAACATCTTCACGTATGTAGCTTGTTTTTAACTATATATGTGTTGTCTTTTGATGAAGCAAAGTTTCTAGTGAAGTAAAATTTCTCAATGATTTTCTTTGATTCGTGATTTTTAAATATATTTTAAAAGAGATTCTCCCCTGTCTAGGTCAGATATTTTCTTCGAAAAGTTCCAAAGATCTGCTTTTTCCATTTAGGTCATTAACCTGTTTAGAATAGATTTTTGTGCATATTGTAACAAAGGATTCCAATTTTATTTTTCAATTTGAATAATAAATGTTATTATATTTCTATTACTGAAACTATAAATAGAATACAACTATAGCTCTTGAATTAATCATTTCTTCCTATTTAACATGATCATTGAAGATTTTGTATGAGAACTGTTACTTGAGTGGGACCTTAAAAAATAAGTAGAACTCCAAGAGGCATTTGGGAGAAGGGATTTGAAGAAGAGGAATGGCATAAATAATGGGGAGTCGAGAAATAGGGTTTAGAAGACACAAACTGAGACTCCATTTTAATCAAAATGTCAGTTGTTGTATATAAGATTGATACAACATTGAATCACACTAATATAGTAGCCACAGGCCACATGTGGCTTAAAATATGGTGAGTTCAAACTAAGATGTGGTGTAAGTATAAAATACACACCAGATTTCAGGGACCTATAAGGAAGGAAAGAATGTAAAATAGTTCATTGATCTTTTTTATTGATTACATATTTGAAAGATACAATTTCGGATATCTTGGGTTGAGTAAAACATTATTAAAGTTAATTTCACCTGTTTCTTTTTCCATTTTAAAAAGTGGCCACTAGAAGAACATTATTGACTATGTATGTGACTTGTATTTCTGTGAGATAGTGCTGGTATACAACGTAAGCAAAATAGGCTGGGACTAGATTATGGAGGATATCAAATACCTGTATATTCAGAAGTTACTATAAGGACTGTCATAAAAACTTCATGTGTTCAGTGTATAGTAAGGAAGAATAAAAGGTTCTGAGCCAAAAAAAAAAGAAAGCAGTCACAATAATCCTGATTTCATGATTCAGTGTCCCATCTAACACAAACAGCTTTAGAAACCATTCTACCTTAGTTCTGGGTAGTACTTGGATGTGATTTTCTCTTTTCTTTCTTTCTTTTAGTACCAGGGATTGAACCCAAGGGTACTTAACCACTAAGCCACATCCCCAGGCTTTTCTATTTTTTATTTTGAGACAGGGTCTTGATAAGGTGCTGAGGCTATCCTCAAACTTGCAATCCTCCTGCCTCAGCCTCCTGAGTCACTGGGATATAGTCATGTACCACTTGTTATTTTGTTGTTGTTATTGTTTTTAATGTAACGTGAATGGAACAAATCCAATAAATCTGATGATGTGTGCTATTTTGAGAGGAAAATTTCAATATTAATGTGAAACTTTTAGTAGTGCTTCACTGCTTAGGGGATAAAGTTCTTCCTTTTGCCTGGAATTAATTTTGGCAGTATTTACAATATCTCCGTCCACAACAAACAGATACGTTAAACCTCTGTTGAAGGTGGACAGTGTCAAGGACTGGTAAAAGAGCAGAATCCATACAGGCTGTTATTGTTACATATTTGCCAGGAAGTCTTTACCTGACCTCATATATATATGTAATTACATGTCAGACACAGTTACAATTTACAGATGCTATTTTATTTAATCCTCATAATCATCCTACTGTCTTAAGAGACCGAAACGTACCTTGTTCATGTTCTCACAATGGCAGTCAGGATTCAAACAGGAATGCCTATCTTCAAAAGTCAGAGTTTTGTAGAAGCATTTACTTCCGGTTCCTTTCAGTTTTTGAGTATACATATATGTACCCTGTTCTTGAAAATAAAACCAAAACCAAGCCACTAATTGGAACTATATCCCTACAACAATATTCTGCAATTTTCCCAAGTTGTGTTCTTGTATATTTCATGATGCTAATGACTATATAACATTCCATATTAAGGCCATAACATAATTCATATAGTTATTTGTGTCATTTACAATAAAAATGCCATGATATGACATCTCTCCTGTAGTCAGATCTTTTTGTACACCTCCGATTATTTCTCTGGGACACATTCCTAAAAGTGGCATTGCTGGACAAATCAATCACTCCCCAAACAGTTGAGGATGGAATTGTGGGCAAGCAACTCAGTTAACAAAGATCCTTTAGTGTGTCATTCATTCTCAAAGCTCTAAGGTGGGTAATGCTCAGCCCAGCTCCTCAACAGAAGCTGTGCTCAAATTACTGATGGCTGGGAAAGGTAAGAGCTTCCAACCCCAGGATCAATATAAACTATCCCCTGTTCAGCTTTTCAGTCCAACCACAGCATTGCGGCAGGCGACCTCCCAGGGGGTTTGCATCAAAAAAAAAAAAAAAAAAAAAAAAACTAACTTGAGAGCAAGAAAGAAGTATATTACGAAAAAAATGAAGCAATTAAAAGTTTTATTTTCAGAGATACTGTAGGTGCTAATACTGGCTTTAATCTTTCAGATGTAATTTCTTTTCTGGGTATGGTAGTTATTCAATAAATTCCATAGGTCTGTAATATTTTGATTGTGTAAAACTCCTTTTGATACTTCATAGCCTGTTAATAGTGTGTCTGTCTGCCTTTTAAACCCGTTGCAATAACTTTGCTGAAATATTAACACATTAGTAAAACTTTTCTTAAACAAACAAAAAAAACCTAACTTGGAATCCTTCAGGCGACCTCACTTTCCCTCCTGAGTCCCATTTTCCCCGCTCTCTGCATCTGCGTAAGTTTTAGCACTGCTTCTTTACATTGCCGAGCAGTGAACGTTTATTACGCACATAAACATTTTGCAATTCTGAATTAGCTGATAATGCTGGAGAAAGGTGCCGAATTTGGACCTTCCGTTTTTCTCCTGCGCGTAAAGCTCAAGTTTCGGCGTCAGGACACTTTCGCTAACCCCGGGAGGGTGCAGCCGTCGCACAACGCCGCTCATTCCTATGTAAGGTACTTTTGGAGGCGCTGTTCTCCATCAGAGCCCGGATAGCTCAGTCGGTAGAGCATCAGACTTTTAATCTGAGGGTCCAGGGTTCAAGTCCCTGTTCGGGCGCTTCGTTTTCGTCCGCTTTTTCACTGACCCCCTAGAAACTGCTCGGACGTCTGAGTTACATTTACGGATGCAACACTTCTCGCTTAAGTCTTTCTTTCGTGGTGAGATCATGGGCCGCTTCTTTTTTAACCCTCTGTCTTCCCGCCGCCCTTACTGAGCAATCCGAAAAAAATGTCTCCCTGCTCGGATCCTCACCAGGAGATGACGCGGTTCCCCCGCCCCTTAACCTCATCCACCCTAAGAGTACGTTTACCTAGAATGTTCTGAAATCAGTGAAGAATGAATCCAATTCCACTCAAAATGAAAGTTCTCAGCTAGATCTGCTAACAAAACGGCGAGGCCGCCCGAACGGGGACTTGAACCCTGGACCCTCAGATTAAAAGTCTGATGCTCTACCGACTGAGCTATCCGGGCGCTCTGGCTTCCCTGCCCTCTTCTGTTTACTTGATATAAGGTAATAGGTTGCTTTGCCAGTGGATTAGAGAATTTAAAAAGCTAAACATTTTTTTGCTCCATTTACTAAAAGCATGTGTTCTTCAAGATTTTTGTTTTTCGTATTTCGTGTTTTATAAGTTACCAGTATCTACTAAACTCTCTAAAATGAAATTAATGGTAGTAAATTAAAGAAAAACAACAAACAAGGTAAACATTCAAACTTCAGAGCTGTGACTTCTTTTTATTACACTTTTTCTTGCTTCTATCTCTCTCCTGTGAATTTTAGTTATTCTAATGAGCCAGACTACAGCATTTTCCCCATTAATAAAAACAATAACACTTCCATTCACCCGGTGATGCGGCCGTTGATAAGCGTTCCTCAGCACAAAAGAAGGAAAAACATATTTGATCCATGAGCAGAGGCATTAGTATCATAGAAAGAAGTTAAAAAAAAACAAAACAAAAATAGAAGTGACTGCGGAAAGGTGAGTCTGAATTTAGATGGTAGGAAAGGGAGCTTAGAACTTTCTTGTAGATTTTGGTTGGGTTTTTCTTTTCCTCCCGTCAGGCAAGTTGCAGGTTTTCAAGCTAGGTTCACAAGATGAATCTTCCCAAAGCAGTATTTCTTTGTGTCCACCAGGGGCAGCAACATGGAGTATTAAGAATAAAATTCTCCAGACAGCCCAGTTTTTCCTAAAGTCAGTTCTTGAGCACTGACACATAGGGTGTGGGACACAGAATGTGAAATTTCAAAAACTGATAAGGGAATTCATTTTTGTTTCTGGGAATTTGAGGCTTGCAAACACAATGTACAAAATAGCCTAGCCTCAGTAGAAGGAATTTTTCTTTCCTAGAATTGTCTGGTTATTTTAGAACAAAGAGCAACAAATTGTTTGATTCTGAACAGGCCTAAGTTTCCATGTGTATAAAATGAGGGAAATTGATTAGATGACCTGTAAGGTATCTTCTAAATCTAAAGTTTTACCATTCTGTTATTACCATGAATTATTACCATGAATAAGATCAGAGTGAACAAGCTCAAAACGCACCGGGAACGAGAGATTTAATGCAACAAACACTTACTGTTCATTTATTATGTCTTAAGGTCTGTGCTAGCTCTGGAGTGGGATATGAAAGGGTCATGGACCCTGCTAACAGTCCAGGAAAGAAGACAGACACAAAAACAAATAATTTATAACATAAAGTAATAAATGCAGTAAAAATTCAAGGATGGAAATGGTAGGAGAGAAGAATGGACAGACGTTAGGACTTATAAAATGTAGGGGGCCTGTGTTTTCAGCAAGGAAACCACAGAATCAGAGTTGAGTGTAAACAAGCGGTTGTTAGAGTCTTATGGAAGAAATTACGGTGAGCTAAATGATCACCCAAAATCTTCAGTATAAATGATGTGTAGGAATGAATTATGCCTTCTATTTATTTAGTTATTGATTGAGACAGTTCTGGGAATGAACTGAAGATCTTTTTACCTGCTGGGGAAGCACTCTACCGCTGAGCTACACCCCCAGTTTTATATTTTGAACCAGGTATTGCTGAGTTGCCCAGGCTGGCCTTTAATTTGAGCTCCTTTTGCCTCAGCATCCTGAGTAACTGTGATTACAGGCTTGGGCCAAAACATCATACCTCCACATTCATAAGGAAGGGAATTGTGTCTACACAGGTCTCCTTAGAGGGACAAGAATAGATAAATGGGACTTCAATTGTTTTCCTACCCAAAGGCCTTGTTATGTCATATTCTTTTACCTTCAAGATAATAAAGCCATCTGTTTGAAGTTAAACAGACTAATAATTATAATGCACCAATAAAAAGGGAAAAAAGTTAAATAGACTAAATGGGATTGACTAAGCAATACATTGCTTATTGAATATCTACTATTTCCATAGCTGAGAGTTTACAGCCAGGCATAGCAAATAGGACAACAATAAATCTGAAGGAAACATGGAGAGCATAAGATACATTTAGAAGATGGTAAATGACAATCTGGCAAGAGCGCAGGAAGGCAGAGACAAGACCAAATTAGTGACAATTGATCATGTTTCTATCAGGCTGTGAAAAATAATTTTAACTTACAATCAACAGTGAGCTACTGAACGTTTGGATTGTTAACAGTGAAAAGTCTACCCCAGGTAGCGTAAAGTGAATGTGCTTCACCTAGTTGTACTGAAAACACCACCACAGGCTGCAACGGTGGCTCAGTGGTTCCAGGGCTTGCCTGGCATGCACAAGGACACAGGTTCAGGCCCCAGCACCACTTATACAGCTAAAGCATTGGGGTACTTAGGGCCACGTGAAAACTTAGCATGGCTTACACAACTAAGTGCTTGTGTTGGGGCAACAAGGGCCACATGAAAAACTAAATAAAACTTGATTCTCTCACTGTTCCTCTCTCTAAAAAAAAAGAAAAGAAAAGAAAAACCAACCATGGGTAGCAGCATCTTATTCCTTATTTAGTTAGCATCAAGTCTTCCTCAAGTACAAGCTTCTCATTTTACGTAGATATTGTACATAATTTTCCCACTAGAGGGCAAGCTAAACCCACAGGTTCTACATTTGAGTTTTTTGCTGTGTATTTGTTTTGTGGGGTTTTTTTTGGGGGGGTATATTTTTGGTTTTGTTTTTTTGTTTTGGTGGTGGTACTAGGGACTGAACCCAGAGGGCCTCTACCTCTGAGCTACATTTCTGGTCCTTTTTGATTTTTTGATTTTGAGACAGGGTGTTGCTAAATTGCCTAGGCTAGCCTCACCCTTGCAATCCTCCTGCCTTTAGCCTCTCTCATAGCTGTCATCACAAGCAAACATCACCGCACCCTGCTCACCCTTCTTGTTTTTTATTTTGAGTTAAGATCTTGCTAAATTGCCCAGGCTAGGCTTTAACCTGTGGTCCTCCTGCCTCAGCATCCTGAGTAGCTGGGATTACACACGTGCCCCAGCGTGGCTGGCCCCACTGAAATCTTAAACTTTCAAGTTCAGCCTCATGTGACTCAGTCACTGTCTTTCTTCCTGTGACCTAGATCTAGGTCTTCAAATACCAGATATTTACTGAGAACCAGCTTTGAATCAGGCAATGCATGAGGTCCAGAAATTCACAGGCAAACACAGCAGAGATTTTCTTGTCTTTAAGGAGCTTCTGCGTAGCTGCTCTCCTCTTCTATTCCTCTTCTGACTGAAAAAAAAATGCTTGAGCAATCACAGCACGCCGTGATCAGTGAGACAATCCAGAAGCTATCAGGTATGTGTAGACACTCTTCAGAGGCACTGTAGGGAAGTTTTCTAGAGAACAAGCTATAGGGTGTATTAGTTTATTATTGCTGCCGAAACAAATCACCACAAATTTAGTGGAATAAGGCAACACTAATTTATTATCTTACATTTCACGGCTCTCACTGGGATAAATTAGAGGCTGGAGGGCTGTGTTACTTGTGTAGACTCCAGGGTAGAACCTGTTCCTTGCCTTTTTAAATCTCTATTCACATTCCTCAGCTCAGGCCCTCCATCCCACAACTTGAAAGGCAGCCATATTGGAATTTCCTAGCAATTCTTCCATCATCGTCTCCCTCTGACTTCAGCTGGGAGAGATTCTCTACTTCTAAGCTCTGATGTGATTGGATTGTGCTCACCTGGATAATGTGGAATATTTTCTGGTTCTCCAGGTCCTTAACTTAACCCAATATGCAAGATTCTTTTCACTTTGTAAGAAAACACATTCACAGTTCCCAGGGATTGGGAAGGGGACAATTCCTGCTTTGGAAAGCCATCATTCCAGTAACCATGTAGAAAGACAGCCACCTAAAGGGAAAACGGTAGAGGTGGGGCCTGGGGATAGGCGACCCTTTCCAGACATCGGGGAAAGCTTGTAGAAAGGCCTCTGGGTGAGAATATTGTGTACGTTAGGAACTACAAGTTCAGTAAGGCCAAAATATGAAGTTTGCACTGGACTGAGAGAGGTTATTCATCTAACTCATGTTTACTGAATACGATGTGACCAGTGTGCTATTCTGGGAACTCAGGGACCAAAAAGACAAAGTCCTTGTCCTCTTGAGGCTAGAGGGCAAAGAAAGCAAGGGCCAATTGTGAAAGGTCTCATAGACTTTCTTCAGGAGTTTCAATTTAAGAGTTATAGGGAACGATCCAATCCATGCATTAATTTGACAAAATTATATTGAGCACATGCTCTGTGCTAGGCACTGCTACAGGTTCTGTGAATAGAGAAGATTAAAAACTAAAGTAAAAAATCCAATGCCCTTCGGGGCATGGTGGCACATGCCTGTAATCCCAGCAGCTCAGAAGGCTGAGGCAGGAGGATCACAAGTTCAAAAATCAGCCTCAGCAACTCAGTGAGGCCCTAAGCAATTCAGCAAGACGCTGTCCCAAAATAAAATAAGGCAGGCTGGGGATGTGGCTCAGTGGTTAAGCTTCCTGGTACAAAAAAAAAAAAAAAAAATCCAATATCTGGACTGGAGCTGGAGCTGTGACTCAGCAGTTGGAGCATTTGCAAGGACATGGGTTCAAACCCCAGCACCACATACACAACAAAATGTTGGAGCAACTAATACCAAATGAAAAACTAAATAAAATTCTCGCTCTCTTTAAAAAATATTATTAAAAAAATCCACAAATGTATCTGCTGTACCTTTCTTCTTAAACATACCCCAAGCATCTTCCACCCATCTTCTCTGGCACATTTCATTCATCACCTCTCTTTCTCTCTTCCTCTTTGGTCTTCTCACTCAATATAGGAACCAACATAGGGACATGTTTAATAATTCTTTCTCACCTTAAAAAGAAAAAAAAATAACAAAAATCTCCCCCTTTATCCTGCATTCCCCTCTATCCACGGCCTCATGTTTCTTCTCTCTTGTTGCCCAGCTTCTAGAAAGAGTATCTCTCTTATTTTTTAACCGCTGGAACCTGGTTTAACTGACTGCTGTCACACCAAGGGTTACCATTACTAAGGGAGGGTTCCAGCCCTGCCCTCCTAGATGTCCCTGCCACCCAGTGTCATCCTTTCACTCTTTCCTGAGGAGCTTTTCCACCCAAGTTTCGGACACTCTGATCTTCAGTTTTTCTCCTGCCTCTTCAGTTGTTTCTTCTGGATTTCTTTGGTAGGCCTCTTCCTTCCTCTGTCTGCCAATTCTCATGCCCGTTTCACTGACCACCTGTAACCTAAAGAGTCCAACCCTGATATCACTTGTCTGCACTTCTACTTTTATTTTTGTAAGTCCCTTGTCTACCAGACAATGTTAACCAGTATTTCACAGATACCTCAAACCCAATCTGTTCAAAATTAAATTCATGATTGCTTCCCCAACACCTGGGCGCTGTCTAATAGTCCCTAACCTAGGGAATGGCACCTTCCGCCATCAATTCCTAAGACATCCAAAGTGGAGTAATTCAAGGTTCCTCCCCTTCTCTAGTTCCCTACATTCAATACATTGTTAAATATCATTCATTTGACATCCTCTCTCTTTTATATGTCTGTTCCTTTTCATCTCTCTGACACGCTTCTAAGATTCCTTTATCTTGCACTCAAAATGTAATCATGATCTCTTTTTTGAGCTCCTAGTCTGTGTTCCTGATCTATATTATGTCCTCATCAGAAGCAAATGGCACACTCCAATTTGAGGGGGAATCTGGGGAGAGTTTAAAATAAATGAAGAAGATTGGGGGTGTAACTCAATGATAGAACACTGCCCTAACATAAGAGGTTCTGGGTTTACCCCCCACCATTGAAAGATAAAAAGGAAGAAAGAGAGGGGGAGAGAGAGAGAGCACGAAAGAAAGGAAGGAAGGGAAAAGAATGACAATTTTCAAAAGTGAGTAGTATAGGGTTGGAGTGGTAGCTCAGCAGTTACAGGGCTTGCTTGGCATATATGAGGATGTGGGTTTGAACCCCAGTACCACGCACACAACAAAGTGTCAAAGCAACAAAAGTCACATAAGAGACTAAATAAAAGTGGTTCTCTCTTTCTTTCTCTCTCTCTCTCTCTTTTTAAGTGGGTACTATATAGGAAAGCCACAGGAAAAATGTCATAGCATGCACTAGGCTGATAGCAAAGCAGCATTTCTACATCCAAGCCTGAAATGTCAAAGGAAGAGGACCATGTGTTGGGAGCTATCATCTTTTGTTGAGGGTGGCACAGTGACCCCAGAGAAAGGATCCTGAAGAGTAAATATCCAGATCCAGACCTCTCTGACCTTCCCCTAACCAATCTCCTGCCAGGGTTTCCCACTGGCCACCCCCTGCTAGGAAGACAGAGGACCTGCAGGGGCAAAGGGACAGCATGTAGTGCATCTACCACATCCTCCTTTCTGCTATGCCAGAAAGATTTTTTTTGTGGTTACACCAACCCTGGCTTCATTTGTGTTCACCAGGTTCTGTCTTCAACAAAATCTAAACTTTTGGGCATGCATTGGCTTCTTTTTACCAACCTTTTCTCTTTTCCGGAATGTATATAAAGCCTTTGATCTGGTTCCTCTACCCAGCTACTCAGGCCTCGCTCCTGTTCTCCAGGTAAGACCTTTCACTCCAGCATGGAACCATAGATGGCTGCTGTATCACTCTGATCTCTCAGGCTGCTGAATTTGTCCAGATCAGAGACACTTGTCATAAATATTGGTGTTGTGAACAAGTAGCAAATGAGTGAGTGGGCGAATGAACAGATGTGTCTAACCTCTGTGGCTCTTGAGGATCAGGAATAGCATCACAAACATGATGTACGTGCAGAGCAGACTGCCTACGTTTTCAAAATGTTTCCCTTGCATTCTCTCCTGGAGCTTCACCACAGCCCTGAGTGGTAGGTGGAGCCAATGCTATTAATTGGTTGGCGCTGGAAATTGATCCTAGGGTATAGCACATGATAAGCACCAGCTCTATCATTGTGCTTCACACCCCAACCCGTGAAGTTATTACCGCTGTTCAAAGAGTGAGGTGGAGTACTCAAGGTCACACAGCAGTGGGTAGAGACACTCAAGTCTTGATCTTTTATCTTTTGGATTTCTCTTCCTATAGTCCCACCCAGAGTTGCCTGCAATTAAGTCCCCAGACTTCATTTTACATAAGAACAAAGCATTAACCCAATAAATCTTTCAGAAACACAAACTCATTTTTATATTGCTTTCTCCTGCCTTATGTAGGACTTCCTCTGATTGTTCAAATTCCCTTCTCAATAGCTAGTTGTCCACTTTTTGGGATCTAGACTCTCATCTCATTGTAGAACTCTATGATTCTAAGATGACCTTAACTGTTATCTCCTGGAGAATCCTGTTTGGGTTTACTGCAGTTTCATATTAATGAGGAAATTTTAAAAGGACCCACATCTTTTTTAAAAGATCTTTTTGATTCTTCTTTCCTTCCTTCCTTCCTCTTTTCTTTCTAACTTTAGGAAGCCCAAAGACGGATTGGAACGGTAGCATCTTGAGAAATATTTCCTTCAGGCAAGGCAAGGGGGAAGCTTGGCAGCTGTTTCCATTAGGAGCCGTGGCTGGGGAGCTTCGGGCATCTGAGGGAGTTGGTGGCTTGAAACGTCCGACATCTGAAGGGATGCAGAGGAGGGAGGCTGAGAACCAGTTTGCTGATCTTCTGTAGTGTGAAAAGAAAGAAGATAGGCGACAAGGGAGAAAAGGAAAAGAAAGGTACTTAGAGACAGAGAGTAGTTACTATACAAACCAAATGCAAGAGGATGTCTAGGATGGGGTGCAGCCTTCAGGAAAATGCTTCTTGAGTCCACCGCTCAAAGAAAGGTTCCCAGGGACCAAATTCAGGACACTGTATGTGAAAGTTTACCGTAGTCGGTAAACTTGGAGGGTCCTCTGCCTCCCCGCCGCCCTCAGGTTGGAAAACCCACTTGGGCAAATGGGAAAAGGAATGGGACCCATGTAAAGCGGGGAGACCCCTTCCCCCACCTGCATCTCCACCTTCAAGGTTCTTTCGGAAATCGCTAGCAAAATTGTGTGTGGGGGGATAATTTCTCAAACCAATAACTGAACCTCCACACTGTGCGACTTCCAGCAGCAATGATATATTTGTCTGCTTTCATCTGATCCAAAGCCAAGGGGTTCCAGCAGGGAAAAGTAACGACCATCTGCAAAAACCCTCATCCAAGCGAGAAGTGGAAATCTGCGCTCTTGGGTTTGCAGAGCACAACTTGACGCCAGCGCGTTTCTCTTCCCCCACGCACTGGCACGCAGGGCGGGCGGAGAGGGAGGGAGCAGGGGGCGGCCGGGGTTCCCGCCGCCCCGCCCTCGCGCTCGCGGCGATTAGGCGCTGCGGCTGGAGCGGGCTGCTGGCGGCTGCCTGTCCAGGCAAGGTCTGGCCGAGCCTCGCGTCGCGGTGCAGTGCGCCGGCTGTCCGGGAGATGGCTTCTCCCCTCTCGTCCGCTGCTCCCGCTTTTGTTTCACCCGGGGTTGCCTGACTGCCAGCTCGCACACGATCTCGGCGGAGAGCACTCCCCTCTCCCGGCTGGTCCTTGCTCCCTTCCCAGCCAGTCCCCTGCGCCGAGACCCCAGTGCCGGCCCACGGCGAGAGAGGAAAGCTGACCCGGAGGAGTAGCGTGTGGCCGCGCTGGTGCAAAGGACGCCTGGAGCAGCCGATCGAGCCGGGGAAGCGCGGAGCCGGCAGTCCACGTCGCCAAGCCGAAGACCCATCCGGTATTGCAGCAAAGCCCGCAGCGAGCGCAGGTAGGACACGCACCCAGCTGGAGCACCGCCCCGGGTTCTGCAGAGCGCCCCCGGAGCAGAGGCAGCTGAGGTCAAGGGGCTCCCCTCCAACATGGCAACAGCCGAGGTGCAACAATGGGAGCGCCGAGGCTGCCCGGCTGCCGGCTGCGCGAGGACGCCCCGCAGCCCCCGCTGCCCCACGGCCCGGCAGGTTGCCCAGCCCAACCCCATCGCGCGCCTGCAGCTCGCAGCTTCGCGGGCCGCGATCCCTGGCCCACCCCAGCTCTCTGAACACACTTCCTGGCTTCTCGCTGCAGGGTGATCCGAACCAGCCAATGGTTTGGGGGTTTGTTTGTTTGTTTGTTTGTTTAAGATGAGAAAAGAAAAACCTGTTCCGGAGTGGCGGCGATGCGGGTTGTTCCTTCCCGTGCAGTGGCTGAGAAATCAGGTTCTAGCCTGGGGACTACATACATTTTTTTAGCCAGGCGAAGGGAAGAATTGTCTTCTCCCTTATAAGGATACTGCAGCAAAAGGAGACCAAAAGCTTGGGAAAGGGAAAGGGACCCTCGGGCCTGAGTTCCTTGCCCTTAGGAAAGGCAATGCTCTCCTGGCCTGCACTTGGATTCTCCTTTCTCAGCTTCTGACAGAGGTTGCTTTGATGTTGGGGGTGCAAACGCAGCAGGAAGCCCAGGCAAGGTTGCCAACTGGGGTAGGGTGGGGTGGGAGCCCAGGGGCTTGGCAGGGTCCTGGGTTGTGGAAAGAGGTTACCAAAATGTATGAGGTTAATGCACACACCCTAGTTGGCTGAGGTTGGAGAGAGAGAAAGAAAGAGAGAGAGAGAGAGAGAGTGTGTGTGTGTGTGTGTAGGGGAGAAATCTGCTGTGTCTCTTCCTCCTTCAAGCCAACCTTCTCTACCTCCATTTCCATCTTTTGAGGCATTTGTGGCTTCACTGCCCCAGTCCCACCAGTCAGCCTCACCAGGATGAAATCTCCATTACCCTGATTTTTTTTTTTTTTTTTTTTTTTTTGGTCAATCTGGGTTGGGGAGTTGTGTGCCCAGGACTGGCTGGTCCCAACACAACACCAGAGATTCTTTAGCACACAACTATTCTTGTTCCCACAAGTGGGGTGACGCTGCCCCTCCTTTCTCTAAACTACCTTACTGGGACTTGGCCAAGCAGATGTAAGCAATTTGCACTGAATTCCAACCCTGAATCAGTCCTGAATGAAAACTTACTTTATTGCTGCACCTAGGCCTTAGAAAATATTAGGAAGAAAAATAGCCCAAAGGGTGGCAACCCTGACCCCAAAATATTCTCCCTCTCCCCAACCACAGCTGTGGAACCCAGAGCAATGAGCCTTTGGAATTACAGCTCCTCCAGAGCCTGGCAGTCCCATCTGGGGTTGTGTCCATGGAAAAATAAAGTCGAGGTACATTTTATAGCTCTTTCTGGCAGCCAGCGTCTGAAGAGACAGTGGCTCTGAGCTGGAGCCCAGGATCCAGGCCGTGGCTGCTTCTCCTTTGGATTTTGGGTGAGCTCAAGATTTGATTTCCGTGGCTCTGAGCTTACTACTGAGTGTGCATGGGTGAGATGTCTGAATCTGATCAAGCTGTCAGGCCTGGCAGGAAGTCCACTTGTCCACTTTCCTCTCCACTGGAAGCATGAGTGAGGGAGGGAGGTGTGTTGGGGGTCAGTTTATCTGAGGCCGTAAGCATTTTGGGGTGCTTTGTTGGGCTTTCCCAGTGGCCATTGCCATGACCTACTTGTGCTCTAACAGACGTGCCACACCTTTGTGAGACTTTGGTCCCCTCTGTGATGTCCCCTCCCCACATAGGCCTATGTTTGTAGGTGTCTCCTGTCTGTGGGCCTACAGCCTAGAAGGCCTGTCTATGCCAGAAGGGAGAAAACTTGGAACGAGGGTCTCTATTCCCTTTGGGGATTCATCATCGGCCCTAAACTTCAAGTTCTTCATGTTCCCAGAATGTGAACTTGGATATCATACTGTGGAGTAGTAGAAAGAACTGTTAGGAAGCCCAGTTTTGAGTCTTGGTGTGACTTACTCCATAGATGTGTGAGCATAGGCAATTTTTAAACCTAAGATTTAGTTTGCATATTTATAAAATGGGGCGGGGGAGTACCTATTGGCTCATAGGATTGTTTTAAGGATGAAATGCTTAACATGAACCAAATAAAAATGTGTATGCAAAAGCACTCTGAATATATTGTTATATTGTGTATTGTGTGCATGTACAAATATTTAACACAAATCCCATCTATAATGCACCAATAAAAAAATGTGGGGGGAGGAATGCACTCTGAAATACAGTCCTGTATTATAAATGCCAGTTTTTCATCCTGGACCTAGCATTCATCATAAGAGAGAGAGAGAGAGCTGTCAGGGGTGAGGATGGGGTGGGATGAGGTGGCTATGGAGTAGGGAATGTTCCAGAACCTTTCCTTTTTGTTTAAGGGAAGAGTGATATGACAATATGAAGGTAATTGTTCCTTGGGTGTTTTTCTTTAAATAGAGGTGGTGTGGGAACTCAGACAGAAAAAAAGGCTGCTTAATTTTAGTAGGGAGTTGGGGAGGGACAGACACCTTCCAAAGGCTGGCTACTGCTTATAGACAGAGTAATGCTGAGCTGGCAAATCATATGACAGCTAATAGTGATGTCAGCCAGCTAGGAAATGACAGAGGTGGGATTTGAAGCAGGCAATCACTGCATACCACTGTGCTCATAGGCTCAATGCCACTATCAGAGGTATTGGGTCTAAGAATGGACAGCCGCAGAATTCATTTGTAGTGGGCTCCTTGAATGTCCATAAGATGCCACCAGCCTGGAACCTGCCTTAGATAATAAACTTCTCAAGGACAGGGGCTCAGGAGGGTGAGTTTTCTACCCAGCCCCTCCCTGCCCAGCTGAGCAACTCTTTAATTCCTTTGTTTCCAAACTCTTTTCATTTCCATCCTCACCTTTTATGGGAGGAGAAGACTTGGGGTAATCAGATCAAATCATTTTGCTACCTACTTGGCAACTCTGGTAGGAGGTTTGGGATTTGGGGGACCTGGGGAAATTAAGGTAGGTTTTTTATTTTGGTATTTTCATATCTGCTTTATTTGCCTCTGTTTTGTAAGTTGCAACTTGAGGGATAATTCTTGCATTTCCTATGATCACATAAAGCACAAAGCATTAGAACTGGAAAAGATCTTAGAGATAACCTCATTGAGCAGTGGCTCCCCCTTGTTCACATGGATACCAGTGGTGCTGGAACTTGACACTTGCTCCTCAAGGAGGAATCACTAGCAATGGGTTCTTCCTCTTCCTGAGAACTCCCTGCAGGAAGCTTCATCTAGCATCATATTTCAAAGATGTCAAAGATCATTTGCCTATTTGGAAACTATTATCTTTCCACCTTAATTCTATCACTTCTGCTACCATACCTTCCTCAAAACCTTGCTTACCTCCTTTCTTGCTGGAACTTCCTTCCCATTCCCCCCACCCCGTACAGTGGGGAGACTGAATCCAGTGTCTCTTATGTGCTAGGCAAGCACCATACACACTGAGCCACAACCCTGGCCCCAGGCCTTCCTCTGTTAACCCTAGCCAACCCGAAATCCGGGTGACAGTGAGACTAAGTATTGTCATCCCCACAGGTTTCTCTGGAGCCTTGTCTTCTTTTCTCCTTGGCAGTTCTTTCTGCTATGCTTTGCACTTCTGTCTACGTTCTCTGTACTGGGGGTAGGGGAGCTTGTCGTAGGGGCTACTCTACTTCATTTCCTCTTTCCCCTGTAATCTGCCCACAGTGGGGCTGGGTGTCAGGAATGAGAGTTGCTGCACCCAAACCCCACGCCCAGTTAAGCCAGGCCCACCAAGAACAAGCTTGGGTGGAAGTTTTCTCTCCAGCCAAGTCTGTCTGTCTGTCTGTCTCCCTCCCTCCCCTCCACCTCTCTCTCTTTCAGATTGCTTGGTGTCCTCTGCAACACACCAGAAGGCATAAGGGAAAAGGAATAGAGGGCCAAGGAGATACCATTTTTAAATACTATTGTTTGCCCTGCCAGGTAGAAGAAATTCGTTGGAGCGCTGATCTCCATTTACAAACTAATCCAGAGGCCAGATAATGCTAATGTTGGAGCCTTCAACTTTTGACATTTTTTTTTTTTTAAGCGAGAGTGAGGGACAGTGAGAGTGAGAAAGAGAGAATCAATTTTATTTAGTTATTCATCTGGTTTTCGTTGCTCCAACACTTAGTTGTGTATGTGGTGCTGGGGTTCGAACCTGTGTCCTTGCACATGCCAGGCAAGCGCTCCAACTGTTGAGCCACTGCTCCAGCCCAAGAGCCCTACTTTCTGAAAGCAGAGCTTCTGTCACATTCCTGAGTTGCTGTGCTGTATGTCTTCCAGAGTGGAAAGGAAGTTGAAGTGAGTTGGAGTGCCAAGAGAGTTGATTTAATCCTGACCAAGAAAGGAGAGATTGCCTGCACATTGGATGTAGGCAGAACTTGGAAGAAGACAATGTGTTCCCAAGAGCACTGTTGTCAGATTTCCACCCCAGGACCTTAAGGCAGATTTTTAATGAAGAGACAATCATAGATATCCCCAATCTGTATAAGATTATGATTTATCAATTACAAATAATATTAATAAACCAGGCAGGTTGGCGCATGCCTGTAATCCCAGCTACTTGGGAGACTGAGGCAGGAGAATCGTAAGACCGAGGCCAGCCTCAACAATTTAGCTAGACCCTGTCTCAGAATAAAAAATAAAAAGGTCTGGAGGTATAGTATAGCTCAGTGGCAATGTGTCCCTGGGTTCAATCCCCAGGCCCCTCAACAATAATAATATTAATAAAAAATTGAAAAAAAGTTAAATTCCATTGGAAAGGCACACAGAACAGGGACGGAGAAAAAAGATAGTTTCTGAACTCGAGGCTTTGAAATACAGAATGGTTCCAAAGACATGTCAAATTCTTGGAAGTGAGCTTTTGACTATGCTGCTGCAGGTGATCCCAACAAAGAAGGCAGAAACAGGCCTTTGGGCAAAGTTCTGGTCCTCAGAAAGTTAAGGGCAAGGATGAAGGGCAGTCCCACTGAGCATCTGTCCACCTGTAGTGTCGTGAACATTATCTTAATTTCATCCCCACCCCCAACTTCAGAGGAAATGGATAGAGATGAAATTGTCTCTTCCCCTTCACAGATTAGAGAACTGAGATTTTAAAAAGTTTTTTTTTTGGGGGGGGAGGGTTACCGGGGATTGAACCCAAAGGTGCTTATCCTCTGAACTACATTCCCAGCCCTTTTTATTTTTTATTTCGAGACAGGGTCTTGCTAAGTTGCTTAAGGCCTTGCTAAATTGCAGAGGCTGGCTTTGAAGTTGTGATCCTCCTTCCTCAGTCTCCTGAGCATGGGATTACAGGCGTGCACCACCACACCTGGCAATAGTTTAGCAAGATTATGAAACACACCCAAGACTGCACAACTAACTAGAGAAGAGCCCAAGTTGGTTGTTTTTACTTCTTGTTTGTTTTGTATTTGCTGTGCTAGAAATTGAATCTAGGGCCTCCTGCTTGATAGGCAAGTGCTCTAGCACCCTAGCTCCTGACTTTTGGAATTTCCAGGGATCATTGGGTGACAGCCCAGAACTTTGAGTGTGGAATACAGGCAAGTAAACAGGCTATGGTGAGGGAGGCGTGGGTTGCTTGGGAACTCAGGAGTGGGGCATTTCAGGTGATCAGACTTTTGGAAGGAAATTAAATATTTGCAGAGATCTAAATAATGAGTAGGAATTGGGGCTGGATGGGAAATGATGAGTGTGGTGAAAGAGATGAGTTAGAAGTAGTTGAATCTGGCCAGAGCCATTGAGGGAGTGGGCAATTTATTTTTATTCATTCATCCAACAATCAGGCATTGGAATTTGAATGTACACTCAAACTCTTCTAAGAGAACAGTAGCAAAGGAGATAGATAAAATCCCAGTCTTCCTGGAGCTTATATTCTGAGAAAACTTAGTTCACTAAGAACGACTTAAACCAAGTTTCCTTATTTACTGATGGGGATTCTACTGTGGTAGGTCAGGGAATTACTTGGAGATAAACTTTGGCTGAACTCAAGGAAGGTTTGAGAAGGATTCTTGCTTTATACCCATGGAGGATACAGGATGGAGACAAGAAGTTAATTAATTAATGGCGTGTGTGTGTGTTACTGGGGATTGAACCCAGGGTTAGCTACGCCTCCAGAACTTTTTTTTTTTTTTTAAAGAAAGAGGGACAGTGAGAGAGACAGAGAAAGAGAGAAACAACTTTATTTAGTTTTTCACATGGCCTTAGTTGCTCCAACATTCAGTTGTGTACGTGGTGCTGGGGTTTGAACCCGGGTCCTCGTGTTTGCCAGGCAAGCGCCGAAACCGCTGAGCCACCGCTCCAGCCCTACACCTCCAGAACTTTTTATTTTAAGACAGGTTCTGGTTGAGTTGCTGAGACTGGCCTTAAACTTACAATACTTCTGCCTCAGCTCCCAGGTTCCTGGGATTATAGGTATGCATCACTGCATCCAGTGGTAAGTTTTTTTTTTTCTGTTTTGTTTTGTTTTTTGAGAGAGAGGGACAGTGAGAGAGAGAGTGAGAAAGAGAGAATCAGTTTTTAATTTAGTTTTTCGTGTTTATTGTTGCTCTGACATTTTGTTGTGTATGTGGTGCTGGGGTTCGAACCCGCATCCTTGCACATGCCAGGCAAGCACCATAACCACTGAGCCACCACTCTAGCCCCGAGTGGTGAGTTTTTCATTGAATAAAAACATCTTTTTTGGGTTTTTTTTTCCCTTGGTACTGGGGATTGAACCCAGGGTCACTTAATCACTGAGCTAAATCCCCAGCCTTTTTTATTTTTTGTTTTGAGACAGGGTCTCACTAAGTTGTTGAGGTTGGTTTCGAACTTGCAATCCTCCTGTGCATTCATTCTTACAGCCTTGCTAAATGACTGAGGCTGACCTTGAACTTTCAATCCTCCTGCCTCAGTCTCCCAAGTTGCTGAGATTACAGGCATGGGCCATCACGCCTAGATTAGGCAGCATTTAATTATATTCTGAGAAAACTTAGTTCACTAAGAACGTGAAAAAAAAAAAAAGATGTGGTAAGCACAATGAGAGAATCCAAGATAAATAAGAGAGAGTCTTTAATCCCAAGATTAGTAGGCTAGGGCTGGAGCAATGGCTCAGGGGTTAAAGCACTTGCCTGGCATGCGTGAGGACCTGGGTTCAAACCCCAGCACCACATACACAACTACGTGTCCCAGAAGCAAAAGCCAGATGAAAATATAAATAAAGTTGATTCTCTCTCTCCATCTTAAAAAAAAAAAGATTAGTGAGCTAATGTGCTTTGTGATTATAAATACCAATACAAATCAAAGTTATTATTTTTATTCTAATCACTCATAGAGATAATACAAAACAGGACTCAAATGCAGTAGGACACATTAAACATTTTGGAAATGTTCCAAAGAGACAAAGGAGATGAGCCCAGGCTCTAGCCTCAGAGTGGGCATTTGTAGAGGGCAGAGCATTCCAGTGGAACATCAGCATGAATGGAGATTTGCAGGAAAGTCTGGAGTTCTGGAGAATGGTTAATGCCCATTGGTGGGTTTTTTGTTTGTTTGTTTTTGTTTTTTAGAGAGAGAGGAGGAGAGAAAGAGAGAATAAATTTTATTTATTCATCTGGCCTTTGTTTCACTGACACTTAGTTGTGTGTGTTGTGCTTGGGTTCAAACTCAGGTCTTTGTACACGCCAGGCAAGCGCTCCAATCGCTGAGCCACTGCTGTAGCCCATGCCCATTGGTGTTTAGGGGGCCTTATAGGGAACAGGGCTGGGACTCTATGTGGAACATCTTGAGTATCTGATAAGGAAGGGGAGAAGCAAGTGTTCTCATGAGAGGGATGCCATGATCAGAGCTGCACAGTTGGAAGATGGTTTTGGCAACAGAGAGCATACACTTTCTTGGGGTTGAAAGGGGAGACTGACTGTTAAGGCACATCTCAATCATTCAGGTGTGAGAGAGGGATAATAATTTTTTGGGTGCCCAAGAAAATAATTTTTCAGGTAAGTGAATAATTGGATAAGAGAGAGGAAAAACTATTTTTTGGTGCCCAATATGTGCTTTTGTGTAGGTGTGTATGGTACTGGGATTTGAACCCAGGGTGTTCTCTACCACTGAGCTATATCCTCAGGGTCTTACTAAGTTGCTTAGGGCCTTGCTAAATTGTTGAGGCTGGTCTTGAACTTGAGATCTTTCTGTATCAGGCTCCTGAGTCATTCAGAGTACAAGCATGTGCCACTCCCAGCCACAGCCCTTTTTTATTTTTTGTCTGGGGGCAAGGTCTTGGTAAATTGCCAAGCCTGACCTTGAACTTCCTATTGTCCAGTTTCAGTTTCTTCAGTCGCTGGAATTAACAGTTGCATGCCACCTCACCTGGCTAATATGTACCTTATATAAATGGTTTCATTTAATAAAAAATAATCAAAGCTTGGAAATAATGAACCAAATTATGAGAGGTTACAAGAAGAAAAATGGGGATTTCCTTCCCTGAAAGATTTTTGAGAATGAGAGATACCTGAGATGGCTTAGAAAGAGCACTGGAGTGGAAGTCCAAAAGCCCGGGCCCCACCAGGTCCCACCTCTGCCCCTGACCAGCTGTGTGAATTCAGAAGTCATTTTCCCCTCTGGTTTGGTTCTCTTATCTGCAAAATCGTGTTTTGTCTTGTTTTGCTTGTTTGTTTTTGGGTATCTGCTTCTTTCTTCCTTTTTTGAATGGCCTGGGGGAGCAAAGTGTTCAGAGATGTAGAAGGAGTGTATGAGGGTGTTTCAGAGTAATAGCCAGCATCATGGTGAACTTTTGGTCAAATGTGATGTGCCTGGACTTCTGAGTCACAGTGGGAAGATGATGAAATTGGGGCTCACACAAGCTTCAGTTTAATTCTTAATTCTATAACTTCCAGGTTGCATGACCTTGGGCAAATTACTCAATCCCTTTCCTGTCTTCTAGTTTCTCGTCCGCAGAAAGGATAATAATATCCACATTTAAAGACTGTTGTGGGGGTTAAATAAGACAATACCTGGCACAATAGCAGAGGAAATAAAAGGCCTGTTTCCTTCCTTCATTTCTGTGGTGGTCAGATCCATTCAGCCTCTGTTCTCCACCTTCTCTGCCTCCCTTTTCCTTCCCTCTCACTTCGTCTTTTTTCTCACTCAGTCACAGCAGTGGGCATGTCCCTGGAGCTGCTGGTTTGCAGTGTATGAGGTACAGACTTTGCAATGGCCTTTGCATGTGTTGTAAAGGTCATTCAACCCAGCTCCTATGGGTCATTGGTTCCCATGTGACTGCCCCTACAGTCACACCCCATTACACTCATCCAGCTGCAAGCACTGTCAGCTACTCCATGCTGAGAAAGGTCTCTGACTGTTGCTGCCCTACGCGACCCGGGTTGAGGGTCACAGGTGTAAGATGAGTGGGCTATGCTCTGTCTGGTGGTTACCCCCTCTGCTGAGTGCCCTATTTGCTGAGTGTAGACTTGGGCTCTTAGGGAGACCTTGTCTCCTTTGGGACCTTTCTGTGCAAATTGGAAGATAGATAAAGGCATCAGGGTGCAGGTGCAAAGGTGATTCTTTGCTCTACCCCAGCCTTCTAGTCAAAGTCACTTGCGTTTTTGAAAATCTTTGTGATTTCTCCATGCATAGAGATGCAAAACAGTTGCTTTAACCCTCTCTAAGGCAAGATGGTACTCTAGTTCCCCAGACACCAGGGCCACCATTTAAAGTCATCATGGCACACAGAGCATCAGAGCGTTAAGGAGCCATTGAAAGTAAGAGAGTGAGGAGAGGTTGGAAAGGTTAACTGGGGAGGCTTCTGAGGATATTGGATTGGGATGGAAAGAGAAGGACCTAGAGCAAGCAGGAGGCCTGCAGCTGCCAGGCTTGGAGGTCTGAGGGTCCCTTATGAATGGGAAATAGGACCTAGGCAGACCACACCTTGCTGTTCGTGCATATGAGTGGCTGAGGAGAAACTGAAACCTGCCCACCACTGCCAGGGGTTGACTAGGTTGTGTTGGGGATCCCTGGCCAGAACCCCGTGGGCTGGCACCATCAGGACCTTGCCCTCTCCCCACCCCCAGTCCCTCCTCTAGGCATTCACTTGCTGTAGTGTGGGGGTTCTGGGACACTGAGAGACTGTCAGGAGAGGATCTCACTTCTCAGTCTCGCTTAGAGCCCTGTGCCCTGTATGATGTTTCTCCACTGACCTGAGAAAAGTAGCATCCTTGGTCAGCCCTCCCAGTTCAGTGTCCTTGAATGACCCTGGAGCTCGGATATCTTTCTGGGTTGCTACCAGGAAGAGTGAAGTCTTCCAGTTTGGAACTGCATTGCTACTGGGGAAGGCTGGTGGTTGCTTGGATCAGGCTGGGTTAAGAATATCGAAGGCCAGGGTGGAAGGGATCACTCAAAGGGACAGGTTGGTTGTGGGCAGCAATGGGGAGAACTGTTCTAGACAAGCGGGAGATTCCTGGGCCCTGGAGCAGAGAATGGAGAGGCTTTCACTGAGATCAGCCTTCCTGTGTCTTAAGGGGAGGGTCATTCCTCCTAGTGAACTTTCCAGTGTCAGCTGGTAGACACTCCCCTTTCTCAGACTCTGCTTTTTAAATGCAGATGTCCCTGGGAGGGACTCACACCTTGGCCTCTAACACCCCTGTGTAAATTAATATCGGTTGTCTGATGGTGGTCTGTTATTTCTTTCTGGATTAAAAAAAGGAGACTGCTTACAAGTTAGTTCCCCTTTCCTTTCCGATCCTGGTCTGTGGGGACCCCTGGACTTTTCCATACCTTCCTGACTCAGGAAATAGCTGTCCATCCCTGGGGCCTGCCGGAGACCTGGAGTTATTTGGGAAAGGGCCTTCGTGGAGCTGAGTCTTCTTGCCTGGCATTCTGTCTCCCGGGGTGCTGTCCTGGCTGCAGGGCCTGCCCTGAGCAATGGGGCGTGCTGGAATGCAAACAAGGAAGAAGCTGCTTGGGGAAGGGCCAGAGCTGTCCCTGGAGCTGAGAGCTTCTGTTTTTCTTTTTCTTCAACCTTCCCTTTACTTTTCTCAGTCTTCTCTGCCAGCTAGGAATGTGTCCTCCTGGGGTCTAGGTGAGCTGGTGAGGGAGAGAGGGAGTTGGAGGAGGTGTGTATGGAGGGATGGGTGCAGAATATCTGGAAGATGTGAGGTGATGTAGGGGTTGTGGGGTGTAAGGTTGGCAAGGTGGGGAGGCATAGGGATTGTGGGGTGACGTAGGTGGGTATGGTGCGTGTGGGAGAGGGTCTGAAATGTGTGGGGTAAGCATGGAGTGGGGGTCGGGAGGAATGTACGTAGGGTTGTGGGAGAAAGATGTGGATGTGTGTGGGTGCTTGGGTGATTCCCCATGGCTCTGGGTCCTTGAGAATAACTGAATTCTATCAGAGATATCAATTTGGGGAGGTAGCATTAATTGAAGGCATTCTGCTCTATGATTAGACACGTCTGCATTGATGGTTTGGGAATACCATGGTAGCTGAAGGTCAGTAGGCAGGGCTTGGGGCCCATGTGGTTCAGAGCTTCTCTGCCCAGAAAGAGGGAAAAAGCTTGCTTCTGGCATGGCCTAGTGGCTGGTTGGCACCTCATCCGGTTACCATGGCTGGCTGGCTGGGCCGGGCCTGCTTGGCCTTGTTCTGCTTGATTTCCTTTGGCCCTCCTCAGCTGAGCAGGTGGTAGTCAGCTGCTGGCAGCCCACCGCCTACACAGCCTGACCCTGCCCACCGCCTCCCACACCCAGGCCTCTAGCAGCACCCCAGCCCTTCCCATGGAGAGCGCCTCCACAGGGTTGCGGCTGGCCACCTTCCCCCTGCTGTGTACTTGATCATTCTGAGTTCCATCTCATGGGTCATCTTGGTCCCAGGGCTCTGGCACATGGGTGCTGAGCGTGTACTTCTGGAGGGAGAGCCCGGGACTGGGGCTGAGATTGTTTCTGGGTATCAGCACATGGTAGCCTCCCCAACACCAGGTCTGTGGGTGCTTCCCAACTCTGCAGTGACTCTGGGATGAGACCCAGGGCAAAGATACGTCCTTCCGGTGGGACTTATTCTCCTCATCTATAACAGAAAGGAAAGTAGCTTTCAGATGTCTGAGAAAGTTGCTACCGAAAAACACTCAAGGAATTATTATAACTGAATGAATTAGAGATGCTCTGTGAAAAACAAAGGATTGGCCCTCAGCAGGTGTGCTGTGGTTAGTCCTGGGCTTCTGCAGTTAGCCTGCCATTCATCCTCATCTGCTTGCCCTGGGGTTTGGCCCTAATCTGATGCAGCCCCCAGCACTGCTTCTGTGCTCCGTGCAGACCCTGGTGGGTCAGCCCAGCCAGTGCCCTGAGAGGCCTTGGGGAATCCTGTGCTGTGGTGAAGTGGATCTCAAGCTTCCTCTTGTTCCTTCCCTTAGGCTAGTCCTCCAGGCAGAACAGAGCCTTGTTGGTCTGTTCTGTCCTCGTTTTTGCTGCCCTGGCTGGAGGGGAACAGCTGTGACCTGCTTTATGGACTCTTTCCTGGGCTGGCCTCCTCTGGGGAGTTTTCCCCACCAGGCAGGAATCCTGGAAAACTGGATTCCACAGGGCATGGGCATGGGAAACTGAATCTAGGCTGGGGATGACAGGTGACAGCCTGGGCTTTGCAGGAGGTCACAGTTTGCAGGAAGCACATGGTGTGTTGAAGCCAAGCTGAGGGGGAGGATCGCAGATGGAGAGGGAGGGGCTGACGGGAGTTACTATGTTCTGAACCCCATGCTACCCATGTTCTAGTTGCCCTTCACAGGAGGGGCCTCAGCCTCTGTACTGCACAGCACCCGCAGTACTTTGGGAGAGAGCAGGCTTCCAAGGTGCTGCTGTTTTGAGGTTATTGGGTTTGGGATGGGGTGGTATGAAAGTTACATTTGGGATACTGAGGAGTCCCTTCTGCCAGAGGCCAAGCTTGGTAAGGGGAGGTCATCCTGGGATTCTTGCTTATCCTTACCACCGGCCTGTCACATCACCTTTCTCTGGAGGGCAGAGAAAGTGGAAGGAGTCTCTTTGTAACACCTGCAGTCATAGAGGGACCTGAAGGAAAAGGGCAGGTTCTTGGGGCTACAGTGGGTGAGGGAACAGGGACACATGAAGGAAGGAGATCAGGACCAAATAGGAGATGTGTCTGTGCCGGCTCCCAGACGGTTCCTGGGTTAGGAGTCTACACGCTGCCAGGGCTTTTCTTCTCCTTTGCCAAACGTTCCATTCAGCTGATTGCCAGCTCCTGGTCCCAGGCCTTGTGGTCTAAATCGCCAGCTCTAGAGGAAGGAGGAGCCGCAAGCTGCCTCACCTCTTCCATCCCACCCTCTCCTCATGCACAGAGCTGGGAGTCTGCAGGGAGTGTGGTGGGGGTTTCTGAGCTGGGACTGGGGTCTCTAGGTCTGAATTGAGGCTAGCAGTGCATGCAAACCTGACTGTCTCTAACCGTGGCCCTCAGGCTCCCAGCACCTGCCTCTCAGCTCCTCTAGGTCCCAGAAAGCCTCTTCCTAAATAAACTCTTGTGTCTACCCTGGCTTCAAATTAGTAGAGTCCAGGTACACCCAAGGAGTCGAGAGAAAGTCCAGGTAGGAAATGCTGAACCATGTGGGACTGCTTAGATTTGACTAAGAGGATGCGAGAGAGGGGATGAATGAGTGGGAAGAAAACACAGCAGCTGCTTTCCATGTTCTCACATTTGGAACTGAAGGAGAGCTGCACAGAGGGGACATAGGTGAGAGAAGAGAAAGACCTTATTGGTTCATGTTCTTCAGTAATAGACTGAATCAAGAGGCAAATAGAGCCCTATGAAACTGTGGGTTTCAAATAAGGAAGCAGAGGCCAGACGTGCTGGTGCACACCTGTACTCCCAGCAGCTAAGGAGGCTAAGGCAGGAGGATCACAAGTTCAAAGCCAGCCTCAGCAACTTAGTGAGACCCTGTCTCAAAATTAAAAAAAAAAAAGGCCTGGGGATGGACTCAATAGTTAAGTGCCCCTGGGTTCAATCCCTGGTACCTAACATAAATAAATAAGGAAGCAGGGGTCAGATGCACATCTCTTGGAGGCAGGGAGCTAGCCTGTTTGACCTTTTTGATTCACTTCCTCCTGGAGGAGCCAGGTTCCTGCACAGGATATGTTGATATCACTGGTAGAGCTGGAGTGGGGAGAGACAGGTGGAGCACAGCAACAGGTGTGTGGTGTGAGGAGCCAGTGGGATTTGGGTGTGGTAATTGTAGGTGTCTGGGGATGGATTGAGACAGAGGTCCTCTCTGATGAGAAAAATCTAGAAGCCAAAGGAGTTAAGTCCTTATGGCCTCTAATCCCTTGGAACCTGTCTGTCCTGAGGGGAGGTGCCAAGAGGCCCTTCCTAGGACAGTCCTAGAACAGAGTTTTCTTTCCTGTCTAAAAATTACTGAAAGTTGGGATGCCCAAGGCCCCAGGGGCTTGAGATTAATTTTCACCATCTTGCTTGAGAGTCCTGCATTTCCCCTGCCCAGTAGAAACAGGCCAAGACATGCAGTGCCTCCCGGTTTTACATCCCAAGGGGGTCTGAATTATTTGCACATGTGTTTGTCGCCTTTGCTAGATTCTATGTGCCCAGGAATTGAGCCATGGCCACCTGAATGCGTCTAGTATTTAGATATGCTGATTCTCAACAACCTTTGGAATCTAGTTCTGTGGCTCTGGATGTGAGGAAATGACCCAGACCCTTTAGGTTCTCCCAGTCCTAAGCAGAACAACTCTGGCATGGTGCCCTCCAGCAAGACAGCAGGAAGCCTCTCTGCCATGGCTTTAGTGGTGCCCTGGATCCCTCCGTCCTTGGCAGGAATTCTGAATGGAGCCAATTCCTCGGGAGGGAGGACCCCCCGCCCCGGCCCCATTGACTCTGAACCATTGTGTGGCTCTGCCCTGACCCCATTTCCTCCCTCCCGGCCCTCAGCCACCTATGAGCAGCTGTGTAGACCAAGTTTGGTGTCTGGTGCTACTTAGACCCTGGCACCCACCTGCTCAGCCATAAGCATGTCCCCTTCCTTCACCAGCTGATTTGTTTGGTGTGTTTTGGAGACCCTTTATTTCAGTTCCTTCTTGTCTTCCTAAGAGTTCTGAAACCCTAGTCTATGGGTTAAAATCCAACTGCACCTCTGAATCACCTGAGACTTTTGAAACATACAGAGTCCAAGGATTCACCCTATTGAATCAGAACCTCCAGGGGAGGGGCCAGGAATTTATGTGTTTGAAAAATTTCCTAGATGACAATTGCGGTCATTCAAGTGTGTGCTGTATACTAACTAGGTCATGTTGTTAAGTCAGTGTTAAATTTTGTAGGTGTGCTAAGGGCATCGTGTTTACATAGGAGAATGAGTATTTAGAGGCAAACTGGTTAAGCAGAGAGCACATGCAGGTGAGGATGGGAAACTGACTGTAACTGACCTTCCTGACCATGTCCATCTGCTCTCCTGAGAGATGGCCCCTAGGAGAGAATGCAGAGCTGCCAATGTGCACAACTCCAAGGGGTGCCATTCACTTTGTTTCTTTGCTGGGATGTCATTGATATAGAACACGCTGTGTGGAGTGCTTGTGGAGTTGTGTGACAGAGCAGTGCTGGCCTCAGCCACCTCTTCCTGTTTGGGCTGCAGAGTTTTAAGACACAGGCCCTCACTCACCTTCCCTTTGTCCTGAGACCTATGTGACTAAGGGACTAGAGCAGTTTCAATGTGTCAACACAATAGAGTCTATCGAAAAGGAACTGAATTGGGGAAGGGAGGAGACAGGAAATAGAAAACCCTGATTTCTAATATACTTGGCTCCCTCTCCCTGAAAATGAAGTTTGGGGCTTGAGTTCTTAAAGGAAGTCAGCTTGCTCTGTCTCAAGGTCGTGGGGACTGATTACTGCCTCCTTTCTGCTTTCCCTCTCTGGATCTCCCCTGTGCCTGGCTGTTGGTCTCTGAAGCCTCACTTTCCTTTGGAGGTGACTCTCGTGGTCCTGCAGGGGATGCTGTTTGTCCTATCTCTTTACCGCAGCCCAATCTCTCAGCATCAATGTGAGCCTTTTGGAAGGAGCAGCTGCCAGGTTGCCCCCGTTGTGATATCTGTCAGCAGGCTGGGCTTCCTTCCCTGCATGGCCTGGGGCCAGCAGGACTGTGGTTACCAGCCTCAGGAGTAGAGCCTGCTTGGATCACCCCTGGGCCTTCTCCTTCCGTTTCTTAGGACTCTGGAGTCCTCTGAGATCTTTCACTTCAAGGAATCAGTAGGTCTGAGTCCAAGAATCTCAGAGCTGGAAGACACCACATGGGGTTTTCTTGTTCACCTGTGCACCTGATGACAGGTACCACACCTGCCCAGTTACTTTTTTTTTCTTTTTTAAGAGAGAGTGGGACAGTGAGAGAGAGAGAGAGAATCAATTTTATTTAGTTTTTCATGTGGCTTGTGTTGTTCTGACACTTTGTTGTGTACATGGTGCTTGGGTTCAAACCCACATCCTCACGCGTGCCAGGAAAGCACTGAAACCTCTGAGCCACTGCTGCAGCCCCTAGTCCTTCCTGTGTTTCAAGGACTCTGCTGGAGTGGAGGCTCTGCGGTTACGGCACCTGCCTGGCATGTAACAGAGTCTCGGAGCAATGAAGGCCACATGGAAAACTAATATAAAATTGATTCTCTCTTTCTCTCTCTCTCTCTCATTGTCCCTCTCTCTTTAAAAAATAAAAAGAGAGATTGTGAGAGAATGTCAGAATCAAATTTTAGTTTTTCATGTGATTTTTGTTGCTCTGGTTCTGGGGCTGAACCCACGTCTTTTCACACACCAGGCAAGCACCAGAACCGCTGAACCACCACTCCAGCCCCTCAAGGGCTCTTAAGGAAAGATACCACCTGTATCCTGGTCAGCTGTCTCCATGTCAAAAAATTCTTACTGCCCTTACATTCTAGTTCTAGCACATTCTTCTCAGTGAAAGGAAGGCAGATTTGGAACTTGAGGAGCTTAGTGAGGAAAATAGATCCACGAACCTGTGATTTTGAGTAAAATATTTTAAGGCCATGTTTAGGTGTACATGTACAGGTGGCTGTTGGGAGCAGAGAGAAGGGGTCCAACCTGGGGGTTGAGAGACTTCTTAAAGAACATGATATCTGAGCAAAGTCTCAGAGGGGTTAGTTAGAGTCACACAGGCAAATGGGGCTGAGAAGAGCATGCCCAGCTCAAGGAAGCGTTTGAGCCACATCAGAGAGGGATCAAGCACACCGTAATGAATGGTTGGAGATGAGTGGGGAGATGGGGGCAGGTGATAAAGGCCTAGTGGAAGAGTCAAATAGAGAGCCATTGAAGGTGTGTAAGCGGAGAGATGATCAAATTTACACTCCAGAGAGCCTTCAGGCTGCTCTATAGAGAAAGCCTTGGCAATGGAAAGATTAGGAGGAGCAGGGACTGTTAGGAGACTACAGTGCCAGCCCAAGAGAGAGAAGATAAGGGCTTGAACCAGGACAGCCCAGTTAGGATAGAAGGGAGCTCTGGCTTAGGGAAGTACTGAAGAGGAAAAGGGCAGCTCTTGGTGATTGAATGGGGTGGAGGGAGGACTCTATGATGACTGTAGGGTTTTTAGCTTGGGTGATGGAGTGGTGCCATTCAGAGGGAGTTGGGAGGGAGGAGCAGGGTATAGGGAGGAAAAAAGGTAGTAGTTTTGGCCATTGGGATTTTTTTTTCTTTTTTGAACCAGGGATCAAACTCAGAAATGCTTAACCACTGAGCAACATCCCCAAGCACACCCACCCCTGCCTTTTTTTTTTTTTTAAATAAAGAGAGAGGGACAGTGAGAGAGAAAGAGAGAATCCATTTTATTGTGGCTTTCATTGCTCTAACCGTTGGTATTGGGGTTTAAACCAGTGTCCTAGTGCATGCCAGGCAAGCACCATAGCCGCTGAGCCACCATTCCCAGCCCCTTCCCAAGCCCTTTTTCATTTCATATTTTGAGACAGTTCTTACCAAGTTGCTCAGGGCCTTACTAAGTTGCTGAGGCTACCTTTGAATTTGTGATCCTCCTGCCTCAGCCTCCCAAGTGGCGGTACAGGTGTGTACCGCCACTCCTCCCTTGGCCATTTGGATTTTGAGATACAGATGGGCATATGAACTTGAAGGAGGGATGCACATTCAGAATCATCAACAAGTGAGTGGAAGGAATAGGAAACAAGAATAGATGAGACCGCCCAAGCAGAGGGGTTGACAATGGAAGCCCAACCAACGCCAGCCTTTCGGGGTGGGCAAAGGCAGAGAAGAACAAAGATGGAGGTGAAGAGCAAGAAAGAGCATGATGAAAGCCGGGGACGGAAGGTCTTAGGAAGAAGGGAATGGTCTGTAGAGCCCAGTGCAGCAGCGTCATCTGGGCAGAAGGAAGTACCTGCCAAGCCAGGCAGCCGGGCCATTGTTGCTGGAGCAGTTTTAGTGGGGCAGATGCCAGATTGCAGGCAGTCAAAGAGTATGTGGGACCATCAGGTGGTGTCTGCTCTCTTGTGAAGTTTGGTGAGAAGGGAAGAAAGCAGAGAGGTCAAATCATCAAGGGAAGGCATTTGGGAAGGCATTTGGGATGTAAATTTCATTTAGTTTTTAAGGCTGAAAGAGGCCTGATGAAACCACGTTAAGAAGAGGTGAAAGTACAGGAAAGGGAAGGGAAGTCCAGGAACATTGTCCTGGAGGAGATGAGTGGTTGGGGAATGAGCACAAGAGGGCTATACCTCGCAGGAACCCCGGGACCTAGTGGAAGGAAGCGAAGCTGAATGCAAACATGGGATACGCTGGAGCTGGAAGAGAAGCTAGTGCTTCACCACTGAGCCAGGCCGCACTTGCCTTTTTTACTATTTTTGGTATCAGAAATTGAACCCAGGGGGGCTGGAAGAGTGGCTCAGCAGTTACAGCGCTTGCCTTGCATGCATAAGTACGTGGGTTCAAACCCCAGCACCACATACACAATGAAGTGTCTGAGCAACAAAAGTCTGTGAAAAACGAAATAAAAATTGATTCTTTCTCTCTCTCACACTATCCCTCTCTCTTTAAAAACAAAACAAAACAAAACAAAACAAAAAAAACCTCACAGTATTAGAAATTGAACGGGGGTGGGGTGGGGGCTGGAGTGGTAGCTCAGCGGTTATGGCGCTTGCCTGGCATGTATGAGAACCCAGGTTCAAACCCCAGCACCATATACACAACTAAGTGTCAGAGCAACGAAAATCTAAATAAAATTGATTCTCTCTTTCTCTCGCTGTCCCTCTATCTTTAAAAAAAAAAAGAAAAGAAATTGAACCCAGAGGTGCGTTTAACCACTGAGTAACATCCCAGCCCTTTTTATTTTATTTTATTTTATTTATTTATTTATTAAAAGAGAGAGGGACAATGAGAGAGAGAGAGAGAGAGAGAGAGAGAGAGAGGTAGAATATCAGTCTAATTTGGTTTTTCATGTGACTTTCGTTGCTCCAACACTTTGTTGTATACATGGTGCTAGGATTTGAACTCACGTCCTTGTACATGCCAGGCAAGTGTAGTAACCACTGAGCCACCACCCCAGCCCCCTTTTTTATTTTTTGAGACAGAGTCTTCTTAAGTTACTTAAGGGCCTTGCTGAGTTGCTGAGGCTGGCCTCAAACTTGCAGTCCTCCTGCCTTAGCCTCCTGAGGAGCTGGGATGACCCCTGGCTGAGATTTTTTTTTTTTTAAGAGAAAGAGAGAGAATCAATTTTATTTAGTTTTTCGTGTGGCTTTCATTGCTCCAAGACCTATTCGTGTAGGTGGTGCTGGGGTTTGAACCTGCATCCTCATGCATGCCAGGCAAGTGCCATAACCACTGAGCTACTTCTCCAGCCCCTGAGATTATATTTTTTAATGGCCTCAGGTTTCCACCTCCCAGTGGTGCTTAAGGGAATTTTTTTTTTTTTTAAGAGAGAGAGACAGTGAGACAGAGAAAGAGAGAAACAACTTTATTTGGTTTTTCACATGGCGTTAGTTGCTCCAACACTCAGTTGTGTATGTGGTGCTGGGGTTTGAACCCAGGTCCTCGTGCTTGCCAGGCAAGCGCCAAAACCACTGAGCCACCACTCCAGCCCCTTAAGGGAATTCTTAACACTCTACTTATTCCAGCTGGGTGCTAAAAATACACATTTTCTGGGTTTAAAGACTTAAGCTCAGCCCTACCCCGAGCATTTTTCTAGTCTCTTCTATCTGGAAAGCACTAGGACTCCTTTTCCTGGGACCCCCTTGCAAGGTTTGGACAGCCAAGTTTTAAATATCTCCATCTGCTCATCCATCTCCCAAATTTCAAACAGCAAAACTCTCTCAGATCCTCTGTGGAGAAAAAGTAACCTATAAGGAGCAATGGATGATGGAGAAACACAACAGGAAGAGAATTGCTTCGGGTACCCTGAAGGTGCGCTCGGGCTAGTCCATCTTTGGGGAACTTCATGCCGGGGTAAGATTTGCTGAGCCAGCCATGGCCAGGGACCCTGAGCTGTGCCTGGCGGATGCCCCAGCATCCTAAGAGGACAACTCAGGTAAAAGGAGACCCCTGTGTTAACTTATTTTGAATTGCATGGAACTTATCACTCAAGTTCTGGAGGGCTGGAGCGGTGACTCAGTGGTTACGGCACTTGCCTAGCATGAGCAAGTATGTGAGTTCTAACCCCAGCACCATGTATATACAACGGAGTCTCGGGGCAGCGAAATCTCTCTCTCTCTCTCACTGTCCTTCTCTCTTTAAAAAAAAAAAAAAAAGAAGCCATCTGAACCTTTTTTCCTTTTGATATTTTCAACTTTCTAGTCAATTTGCAGTCCTCTTGTTTCTATGTCTCTTACTTCTTGGGTGAAGCTGTATAATAGAATGAAAATTTTCCTTTCATTTAGTGGAATCTTGAACTTCTCTGCTGCTGGTGCCAAGAGTCAGAAGTGACTACTTCTCACTTACCTCTCCCAAACACCCATGGGTCGGTCCATGGTTCTTTTTGTAACAGACTAGGATCTCCCAGAGAGTCATAAAGGACACAGTTAAATCAGAATCTCTTGAGAGTGCGTGGGTATTAGCACTTTTCAGAAGTTCCTATTTCTATGTGCAGCCAGTTGAGAGCCACTGAGCATGCTCACCTGCTCATTACAATCATTTGCTCAGTCCCTCCCGACTTTCTTCTTACTGTGGCTTCTGGGGCAGGGGATGCCAGCACTCCAGTAAATGGAGAGGGCCGCTTGCAGCTGGAGGCAGCTGGCCTGGGAGTCCTGTCTGGCTTCTTGCTGACCATGGGGAATCAATATATTTTGGCACATTTGTATTCCATCAGGTACCCACTGTTGGCTAATTTTGTTTTATTGCACTTATTGGTGTACTTTGGGGGAGGATCCTAGTGCAACCTAAGTAAACATAAGGTCTGTTTAATAGGGTTCTGCTGTACTTTTTATTTACAACCTAATTGAGGTATAATTGACATGTAATAAATGATACATATTTGAAGTGTAGAATTTTGACAGATGATATATTGGAATCATCACCACAAACAAGGGAATGAACACATCCATCCCCTCCCAAAGTTCCCCCCACATTCCCCTGCGTAATCCTTTCCTCTTTCCTTCCCCAGGTAACCACTGCTCTGCTTTTGGTCATTGCAGATAAGTTTAGGTTTTCCAGCATTTTATGTTAATGGAATCATACTCTTTTGTTTGGCTTCTTTTATTCAGCATAGTTAATTTGTGTTTCATTCATGTGTTTGCATTTATCAGTAATTCATTCCTTTTCTTCGCTGAGTAGTATTCAATTGTAAATGCATAGACATACTACATTTTTAAGAATCCATTCCCTGTTGATGGACATTTGGGTCATTTCCAGTTTTGGGGTATTCCAAAGGCTTCTATGAATATTTGCATCAAAGTTTATGTGGAAATGTGCTTTCAATTTTGGAAAAGTAGCAGTAGTTTGCAGTGCTGGGGATTGAACCCAGGGCATCAGGCATGCTAGGCAAGTGCCCTACCATTGTGCCATCCCACATCCCTAGAGAATTGGCCTCTATGTGTTATTTTTATTTTTTTTTTAAGAGAGAGGGACAGTGAGAGAGACAGAGAAAGAAACAACTTTATTTAGTTTTTCACATGGCTTTAGTTGCTCGAACACTTAGTTGCATATGTGGTGCTGTGGTTTGAACCCGGGTCCTCAATGCTTACCAGGCAAGCACTGAAACTGCTGAGCCACCGTCCAGCCCCATCTTTGTGTTATTTTTTAAATTTTATGTTTTTGCAGTTCTGAGGATTAAACCCAGGGGTGCTCTACCACTGAGCTACATCCCCAACCCTTTTTATTTTTTATTTTGAGACAGGGCCTTGCTGAGTTGCCCAGCCTGGCCTCCAATTTGCAGTCCTCCTGTTTCAGTTTCCCAGGTTACTGGGATTACAGGCATGTGCCACCATGTCTGCCTGAGAGTTGTCCCCTTTAAACAGAAGAGGCCTTGCTTCTGTGTTTTCATCTTGGCTGATAAAAAGTGCCTTTCTCTTTCCTTTGGGCACACAGGGGAGAGGTCAAGATACGAGTTAGGGACCAGAGATGGAGACATGTATAGATGACTGGGTGGGTGGATGGATATGAGAGATGAGTTATCTTGGTATCTCTTTTTTTCCTTCATCTTTCTGTTTTCCATCTGTCCTAGCCACTGAAGAAACGGGCACTGCCCCGATGATGTCACCTACATCAGATTATCGCTAAATCTCTCTTTGTGACTGAATGACATTTTTACCCCTCATCTGCAGGAACCTAGACACCATGCCCCAGCTCTCTAGGCCTGACATTGGCAGGAAGTAGAAAGCTTCCTTCTCTCTTGTGCCCCCATTCTCAACATGTCTTCGACTCAGGGCAATGGGGAGCACTGGAAGTCCCTGGAGTCAGTGGGCATCAGTCGCAAAGAACTGGCCATGGCGGAAGCCCTGCAGATGGAGTATGATGCTCTGTCCCGGCTCCGGCATGACAAGGAGGAGAGCAGAGTGAAGCAGAACCGAGAACCCTCTCTCATCAACTGGGATGAGCCTGTCCTAGACCTTTACAGCAAGCCGGCAGGAAAGCGGAGTGACTTCAAGCTCTTACGCGGTCTCTCTGGCTCTGATCCTACCCTCAATTACAACTCGCTCTCCGCACAGGAAGAGCCGCCCAACCACTCTACCTCCCAAGGCCCACAGCCTGGCCCTGATCCCTGGCCCAAAGGCTCCCTGTCTGGAGATTATCTCTACATTTTTGATGGTCCAGATACTGGACTCTCTTTGTCCCCAGGACCAGGGAACCTAGATGACTCTTATAAGAAACTTTCCCCACCTCCTCTGCCTCCCCGAGTCTCTATCTGGGACACTCCTCCGCTGCCTCCTAGAAAGGGGTCTCCCTCATCCTCCAAAATCCCTCAGCCCAATGACATCAACACTTTTTCTTTGGTGGAACAACCACCAAACAAACTGTCAGGGCATCGGATCCTGGAAGAGCAAGAGTTGTCAGGAGGTGGGGGACAGGGGCGCCTGCTGGGATCTATGGATTATGATGGTATCAATGATGCAATTACAAGGCTCAACTTGAAGTCAACCTATGATGCGGAGATGTTGCGGGATGCCAGTAGGGACTGGAAGGAGGGCCGAGGGCCCCTGGATTTCAGCAAAGACACCCCTGGAAAACCTGTGGCCCGGAGCAAGACCATGCCCCCTCAGGTGCCTCCCCGAACCTATCCCTCCCGCAACGCCAATCGAAAGAATGGGACGCCTGGCAAGAACCGCCGGATTTCTGCTGCTCCGGTGAGGTCCTTATTGTGTTTTTTCTGTCCCCCTTTTCCCATGTCAATCAGAAACAAGGACTAGTCCCTCTTTCTTCTTCGCTGCTCCAAATTCAAATCCACCAAGTACTCACCCTTTAGTCCTCCCCTCCCCTCTTCTGCCATTGGGAGTCTGGACCCTGGTGGCTGGAGGTCCACGGTAGGCGTGACGGAGGGGGGGGCCCAGGAGGAGGACACTAGTAAAAGGGACAGCTCTTTCTCAGGATCAAGTTTCATGTATCTTGGCCAAAACAGCCCTTCCGGGGCCAGGTGTTTTGAAATCCTGGTTCCTAGCGTGTGCTGACTTTTTTGAGGTAAGGACTGAATCGGGAGTTAGGGGATTCATGGTTGACTCTCTATGAATGGCCCTGTGGACTTGAGCAAGTTGCTTCCGGTTCCTGAGGCCCTGCTCTGCCAAAGCACTATGCAGCCATGAGGGTCATTCAGAAGATTAGCCGCTTGTTTAGTGCTCACTGAATACCAGACCCCGGTCCAGATCTCCACAACAACCCTGCCTGACAGTCCAAAACCACACAGCAGGACATAGCAGAGCTGGCGTCCACCCTGGTCTCCCTGTTCCAAAGCTCTCCCTACTCCTTCCTCTTCCCTTTCCCTTTCTCTCCCCACTCCCTCCCTTTGCCCCCCACCCCTAAGTTTTTTTTTAAATTGAATTTTTCACATGGCTTTCGTTGCTCTGACACTTATAGTACACTTAGTTGTGTACGTGGGTGCTGGGGTTTAGAACCCATGTACTTGTGCATGCCAGGCAAGCGCTGTAACTGCTGAGCCACAGCTCCAGCGCCCATCTTAGCCATTTTTTTAATGTACAGTCATATCTTGTGGCCTTCTTTGCTACCCTCTCTTTTCCCAGTGAAAATATTTAGAAAAAATAGGTAAAATAATGATAGTAATTTGACTTGTATCAATATGTAGTGTGAAGTAGCAAAGTAATTCCAGTTTGCCCCAGGTGGGCTCCAGCTTTGGTCTGTTTCTGGCTGAGAGAAGTGTCCACAGCACTTCTAAAGGCTGCTTCATGTGTCACCCTTGGCCCCTGCAAACCCTGGCCGCAAGGAATCAAGAGTCTCCCCCAGAGCTGATCTGTCACCTCCTTCCATCCCTGTTTCCTCCTTCTCCATTGTCTAAGGGACACTGGGGCTTTCCCACCTCACACTCAGCCTTTGGGATCCATCCCAGTTCTGAAGAGCTACGCAGTCCTTCCTTCCTCTGCTTCTGCTAAGAGAGTCCCCCCAAAAGCAAAATCAGCTCCTGGGCTAAGCCACTGCTCCAGAGCTCAGGGCTTTTTAAAGGCCCTGCTCCGAGAGGTGGGGCTGCTCCCGCTATTTATAGGGACTAGGAGATTCCTGTTCCTTGCTCAGAACTGGGCCTGCCCGGAGTCAGGCCACCCTGGTAGGTGGTCACCTCTGTCCTCTCCTGCCCCCACCCCTCCTTCACCCTTCCCCTGTCCTGAGTGTCATCAGAGTTCTGTAAGAGGGAGCTCTGTCTGGAGGCTCCTTGAAGAAGCAAGGGCAAAGAAAACATCTCTTGCCAGTTCCGAGGGGATATGTGGCCTTGGTCCTCCCCGCCTCAGCTTGGGGCAGGGGCTCAGCCGACTGGGATGGGGGACCCCTTGGGCCCTAGGCCTGTACCCCCACCCCGCCTTCGACGGGCTTCCCGCCTCAGGGACCTCCCATCTCCCAGGCCCGCTGAGCCATCTCTGGAAATGGCTGGCTCCAAATGCCAGCCTGGTACCCCCGCTGCCAGCCTGTGCCTGGCAGACTCCCCCAGCCAGCATCGGGCGATGCCACCAAGGCCTGCCAGCCGGGCAAACGTAAGTGGCGTTTGTTTTCTTACAGTGCCAGTGAGTGGTACAGAAAGGGCATGAAAATGGCCTTCAGTAGCCATTCTGTTCGGTCCCTCTCCCTCTTTTGCCTTCTCCTCCCCCCTTCTCTCTGTCTCTCTCTCTTTTGTGGGTTAATTGCTGACAGTGGTTCTATTGTTTTGACTGGGACACAGGCATGCACTTGGCAGAGCCAGGGCCTCACATGCCAACTGCCCCTACTGCTGCCCTCCCCTCCTCTGTGCACCCCTCCCTCCCCACACACCCAGAGGAGCAAGGCTGACTAGGAGAGGGTCTGGGTGGTGGGGGAGACAGTCAGATATTCAAATGAGGGGCTCAGTTGCTGCCATCTGCCCCCAGGGGCAGGGAGGACGTGAAATCAGCCAGTTGGGAAGGTGAGAGACAGAGGTGCGAGAAAGCTCAAGAGAGCCCTCGCTCCTCCACGCGAGGTGTGAGGTGCAAGGTTTGGTGTTGGTTAGAGCATCAGGCCCTGCCCGGAAGCAGCCCTTAGAACCTGCTACTCTACTGTAGCAGGCTGGGACTCTGGGGAGCCCATGCCTTGTTCTCTGGTGTAGCCACACTGTGCGTGCCCATCAGGCAGCAACCTGTCAGCACCACCTCCCCTTCTTTAGACCCCTCCTGGGTGACCGAGAGCCACACTGGGATGGGAGACAGTTTGAGGCCTTGTCTGACAACCCCAGCACCACATCGTGCTCTGGGGTAAGAAGTGGACCAAACAGGGCAGGCGGTCCAAGTTCCAGCCCTTCAGAACCAGCAGGCTCTGGAGCAGGCAGGAGGGAGCCAAGACTTCTTCCAGGTTCTCTCCTGCCCAGACCTGTGCTTTGACACTTTCTTGCTCAAATGGCACTTACTGCAAAGGCACATGTGTCTGAGTCATTGTCTGCTTCTGCTCTGTCTTGCTTTGTACCTCTGGGGCCTTTTGGAGATGTTGAGTCTTTTTGCCCAGGACCAAGCCTCCTTGGGGCCATTTGGGACACCTATCTGCCCTGGCCTCGGTTTATCCCAGGGTGAGGTAACCAGGGGTGAATGGCCACCTGCTCAGCTCCCACCACGCACCTGGGAGCCTCCCCCAGAAAACACTCACCTCGAATGGCCTTGCACAGCCTTCCTGGCTGCCCCAAGCTGGTCAGAGCTTTCTTCTCATGAAGTTAGTCTGGCCTCTTGTCCACTGCACCCCACTTCTATACTCAGCCCAAGTTTTAATTTCTCTTTTCTGTTTTGGCCCTTGGTCTCCTAGGGTGGCAGGCAAATGTATTTCTGGACTTTCTGTGCCCCTCTCACTGTATTGAATAGCTCAAAGTCCATACCGCTAGAGTCTCATTTAGATGTGGGAGTCCTCCGGAAAGGGGATGCCATGGGGGAAAGGCTCTGAGTCAGCTGCTCTTTCCTTAAAGGTGGGCTCCCAGCACCACACCGTTGCCAACGGCCACGAGTTGTTTGAAGTCTCAGAGGAGAGGGATGAGGAAGTTGCTGCATTTTGCCACATGTTGGATATGTAAGAGTTAAAGAATGGGGTGGGGGCTTGGGGCTTGGAGGACTGTGGGGGCTGGAGAGAAGGGTCACCCTTTTCTGGACATACTTTAGAAGGAAGAAGAGCCTCAGTTCGTAGCTATGGGATGCTTCCTATATCAGGTATTCTCAGGGTTTTTTTTTTTTCCACCTTTATTAGAAGTATATTGCGATACAGGATACAGATGAGGAGGATCTCAGGGTTTTTTAAATCTTTAGAAGCCTCATTTTTTTTTTAATTCATGAAACTGCTGGGCACTGTGGCACATGCCTGTAATCCCATTGACTTAGGAGGCTGAGGCAGGAGGATCTCAAGTTCAAAGCCAGCCTCAGCAACTTAACAAGGCCCTAAGCAACACTTAGTGAGAGTCTGTCTTTAAAAAAAAAATTAAAATTAAAAAAAGGCTGGGGATGTAGCTCAGGGGTTAAGCACTCCTGGGTTCAATCCTCAGTACAAAAAAAAAAAATTTGTGAACCCTCTAACCGTCTAATCATCCTCGCCACTTTAGGTTCTGGCCCTCAGATGCCCTTAGGAGCAAATGCATCCCAGTTAAAGATAAAAATGTTGTCTTAAACTGAAAAAGAAAGGAAATGGATTCATAAAAGTTTTCTGTTAAACTTGGTATAGAAAGCTTTGTCATTTGGAACTCTCTACTGTTCCACCGTGGGAAATATTTTGCAAATGTAGCATAGAATGAAGAACAGTTTCCCAGGGCTGACTCCCCACTGTCCCCAGTCTGGCCTGCAGACCCAGAAGACTAGGCTGAGTGGGGACAGAGGGACCTTGGGCCCCACAAACCACTTGTCAGCGCTCTGTGAAAGCACAGGAAGGGTTCTTCTACCTCTTCCTATGCAGCCTTCGATCTGGCTCTGACATCCAAGACTACTCCCTCACCGGATATGTCTGGAGCGCTGTAACCCCGAGCCCCGAGCACCTTGGGGATGAGGTCAACCTGAAGGTGACGGTGTTGTGTGACAGCCTTCGGGAGCCACTCACTTTCACCTGCAACTGTAAGTTAGGGAGGGCACGTGAAGTACGGGAGGGATGTTTTGGACTCTAGTGTTTGTGAACCTTTGGTCTCCATCCCACCTCCCCTTGTGGTCCATGGGGATGAAGGATGGTGGAGAAGAACCTGGCTCTGGGGGCCATCTTTCTGTGTTCACAGCCACTTTCCCAAACTCCAAGCTGTTTATTTGCCTGCATTATCTGGTTGGTGATGATGCTGGAGAGGGCTTAGCTGGGAACAGGGAATGAAGGTAGGGGGCTGAGCCCTGCTTGCCCCTTGCCCACCGTGGTTGCTTCCCCCATGCCACCCTTTGCAGGCTCATCCACGGTGGACTTGCTCATCCACCAGACCCTGTGCTACACCCATGATGAACTGAGGGAAGTGGACGTGGGGGACTTTGTGCTAAAGCCCTGTGGGCTGGAGGAGTTCCTGCAGAAGTGAGTAAAGTGGGGGGCACTTTGGGGTGGAGGCAGCACCTGCCTTTGGAGGATTATGGAAGGGCTTGGGGGGGTGCTAGGATCCTCACAGGCAGCTCCGTCCCTCCCCGCAGTCAGGCTCCTGCTTTCTGGGCACACTCCTTGCCAGGCCACGTTGCACTTTCCCCAGGAGCTCCATCTTCCAGCAGGGTTGGCAGGATCCTGAGCCAAATCTGCTGTGGAAAGAGCTTGGAGCTGGGATTAGGCAAAGTCAAGGTCCTATCTGCTTGCAGACTTCTGCTTGCCGAGATGTGTGTACAAGGGGGCAGGGACCTTATGGAGGGTGGTTTCTCTTCTCTGGAGCATGTGTGGTACCCTCACAGCTGGGGGCAGCAGGAGGACTGGGCAAAAGTGCCCTTGCGGAACCTGGGGGAGAAATTACAGTTGCTCTCTTCCCCTTCCACTGCCAACATGCCTTTGCCCCGCTGGGCCTTGCAGCTGGTTGTCCTCCCAGAGGCTGGCTTCCAGCTCCTCTCCAGCCAATGCCCTCTGCGTGAGGCAGCCTCCCTGGAAAGTATGATATGGACCAGCTGAGACAGCCCCCTTTCTGCTGCCCAGGGCTCTGGAAGGCCAGGGGAAGGGAGATAGATGTAAGGTTTCCAGCCCTCAAGGGTACAGTTTTATGGCAGCAGACAGATCAGGTTGGCTACTACCTATCACTTCCAGCTATGTGGAGGAAGCAGGCCTTAGGAGTAGAGAAAGGTGAGGCCCACACTCCCTCCATCAAGGAGCCCGACCAGTGCCGCCATTCACTGTCTCTTGCATACAGATCTAGAGCATAGAATTGGCAGTCAGGACTGAAGGTCCCTTTTTTGGACCGATTTCTTCAATCTTAAGTATATTGTGGGGGGTCCTTTCTGGCCTCTGCATCCTCATCTGGAGGCTGAGGGAAGGGGCAGACCCCACATGATACAACTTCAGAACACATTCCAGCATGCCTCATGTGGTGCTCCCTTGAGTCCCCACTTCCTCTAGAGGTAATAAGTAGGGGATCCTAGATGGCAGGGAAGCCGTAGGCAGCCTGCATAGTTAGGAGGGAACAAGGGCTGTAGTGGGTAAATTGGACTGCTAATAACACCATTACACCAGCTTGAATTCTGGCTTGCCAGTAAACTAGTTGTGAAATCTGACCCTCAGTGTTCTCTGTAAAAAATGGTGAGTGTTTGGTGTGAGGGTGTAGCTCCGTGGTAGGTAGGGCACGCGCCTAGTATGTGTGAGACCTGGGGTTCCACCCATAGCACAAAAAAAAAAAAAAAAAGTGAGTTTTAAATGTGAGAAGGACCCAATGAGCAGTCAGTAAATACCAGCAGGAAAGGATCAGACCAAAAAGGACTTAGGGGCTCATGGCTAGACATCTCCCACCATTTCCCTTGCACTACCCCCAGTCCTAGAGCCCCAGAGTCCAGAGGTAAGTTGGAGTCAGGTTCCACCTTTCTGCCAAGACCCAGGTGGAGTGTTACCAGGGAAGTGGGACAGGGTCAGTGGTCCACTGGTCATGCCCCTCCCACTCTGCCTTGAATGCATCCAGAGAAAGGCCTTCTGCAGAGAAGGTCAAACAGGCCCCAGGGGACCTGTGGCCATGACGCCTCTTTTTCCCCACATAAAAATTCTTGCCTAGCCCCAAGCTCCTGACACAGGACAACTGCCTTGCAGTAGGGGTAAAAAGGACCCTCTAGAGGTTACAGAAAAATGCTAGTTCCCAAGGAAGCCCTAGGCTTCCTACCCCATGCCTGGCAGGAGGGGCTGAGATTGGTGGGGTGTGTAGGTCCAGGATGCAGGCTGCTCTCAGATAAGAACCTTGAGACAGTCCTAGGGGAGGGTTGGGTTTCCTGACACCTCCCCCACCCCCACCACACTCTTCCTTCCTCCTAGACCCTCCCGCCAGGCCCCGCCCCACAGCCCAGTCTCCCCACATGCAGGCTTTGGCTGCCCTTCGATCTTAACAGATTGGGCTCCAAATTGGAGGCCAGTCCCCTCGGGTTGTGGAGGACCTCCTAAGTCCTGACTGGCCTCTAATCCTGCACCTCTGCTGGCTTCTGCACATTCCCCTCCCTTTTGCTCCCCCCTCCATTTCTGGCCTAGATTCCCAGCTCGGCTGAGGAAGGAAGTCCGTTTCCGGCTTCTGTTACCCAGCTGCTGAGACCTGGCCCAGCTTGCGGTGCTGGCCTGGAGGTGGGACTTTCTGATTTAAGGTGTGATTTGGAAGTAAGAAAGAGGCTGGGTCCCAGAGGGGATCTCTAGGCCTCTCCTCTGACACTGGGTGGGGGTAATCTCCCATGGGGGTGCTAGAACAATTTGAATAGCATGCACCTTTTAGGAAGCCCGGTGATATGCAATCAGGCAGGATCCCAGAGGAAGGGAGAATCTACTTGGGTGAGAATAAACAGGTCTGGAATTGTGGTGAGTTTGCTTTGTTTGGCCTCAGCACCTTAGCTGTTAACAGAGAAAGAGGGTGGGGACACCAGAGCCTGGGCACAGCATATGTCTCTTGGTTGTTCCCTCCACTGAAGCCAAGAGAATGGGATTTAAACAGCTGTCTCCTGAGAAACCCCTCTGTTGGAAGCAGTTCCCACCCTGGGAATGAACCAGTGATAACAACATGAGTAATAAATACCTGAGAGAGCCAATATTTGTGCAGCCCAAGGGTTGTTTAGATAGATCTCTGTGCCTTCCCCCCATCTCCACCATGACATTTTCCAGGTGTCCAGGGTAGGGCCTGCAACACAGGTCCCAGCCCCCCTCAATTCCTTCAGTTTCTTCCTGGTTCTCTCTCCCCAAGGCTAAGGCATCTCCTTCCCCCTGACTCTTTAGGATGCTAATAGTCTTGTCCTCCTTCCCCATTAGCAAACATGCCTTGGGCAGCCATGAGTACATCCAGTACTGCCGCAAGTTTGACATTGACATCCGGCTACAACTGATGGAGCGGAAGGCTGTGCGCAGTGACCTGGCCAGGACGGTTCGTGCGGGGAGTGGTTGAGGGATGTGCAGGACAGGGGAGTGGGAGTGGGCAGAAGCAATGTGGAGCACGTTAGGGGGAGTGGAGTGGGAGTGCTGGGCTGGGTGAAGGACATCATCCCTATTGAGTAGCGCTCTCTGTACACAGGTGAATGATGACCAGAGTGCCTCCACCTTGAACTACCTCATCCATTTGCAGGAGAGGCCAGTTAAGCAGACCATCAGCAGGTGAGAGGGGGACCCACTGGGGAAGGAGGCTACATTTTTTTCTTTTTCTTTATTTTTCCATCTGGTCTTTGTTTCTCTGACACTTATTTGCGTATGTGGTGCTGGCTGGGGTTTGAACCCAGGTCCTTGCGCGTGCCAGGCAAGTGCTCCGTATTTCATCTCCTCCCTTTAGCACTTTGTCATCGTTCTGTAGGCAAGAGGTGGACTACAGAAAGGACTCCTTCAGTCTTCATGGGACGTGGGGAGAATGGGTACCCTTGGCATCACAGCCTGATCCCTGAGCAGCATAGAGGAAGGGGAAAAATGGGCCTCTCAGAGCACTGGATCTTTTGTGACCTCTCCTCTGATTTTTTTCTGCCCCCAATTCCCAGGCAGGCCCTGAGTCTTCTGTTTGATACCTATCACAATGAGGTGGATGCCTTCCTGCTGGCAGATGTGAGTACATGCCACCCCACCGTGGGGCTGGCCCAGGGGGAGCGGTTGGAAGCTCCTCTTCCTCTTCCCCAGGCTTTCTGGGACCAGCGAGTACCACCAGACTGGGTAGAAATGAAAACTTACCCACAGAGTACTTCTTTCCATCCCCCTAGCTCACAGGCAAGCCAAGACCACTGCTGGCTGTTGGGCAGCTGGCAAGCACGTAGAAAGGGGTTCAGTTCCTGAATTGAAGTCGGTCAGGAAGCATGTGCTGATCCCTGTATCTGAAGTAGGGGGATCTCCAAACAAAAGGACCTAGAATTTCCTCCCCGGTTCCACACATGAATGTGCATTGGAATGTGCGTCCTATGAGCAATGCCCAGGAATCTTTGACTTGAGAGGTTTCATTGAGCTGGTGTCACAGGAAGAAAACCCGCAGGAGGTAGAGGGTCCCCAGTGTATAGGGGAGCCAGAGCCCTTTCCACCTGGACTGGCGTGGAACCTCATGCCCCAGGATTATGAGAATTTTTGTTTGTCAAATGTCAGGAAGCTAAAGGCAAGTCTGTTTTGAAGTGACCTTCGAAAACAATCCTTGCTGCTGGGTGTGGTGGCGTACACCTATAATCCAGCAAGAAGTGCGTTCAAAGTCAGCCTCAGCAGTTTAGTAAGGCCCTGAGCAACTTAGTGAGACCCTGTCTCAAAATTAGGGGGGGGAAAAGGTGGGTCAGTGTAGCTGGGGATGTAGCTCAATGGTAAATTTCCCTTGGGTTCAGTCCTGAGTATTAAATATATATACCTCTTACCTCACTGATCCAGTTAGCAGAGTGGATTCTTCTCTTGTGGGGAGCTGGATATTGTATCTAGCTCATCCTTTACCCACTGCCAGAATCCCTTCTCTAAGGGTCTCTACTTGAACATTTGCAATGACAAGGGGAAAGTTCTCTGACCATTCTGCCAAATCCTGCCCTGTGCAGTCAGCTTCTGGGGGTAGAAAGGGTAAGATTATCTTAGCCTTTGGAGAGCTTATGTGGTTATAACAAAGCAATAGCAAGTAGATAGAAGAGGACAGCAAGGAGCTAATGAATGGCTTCCGGAGGGTGGGCAAGGAGCTAATGAAGGGCTTCCGGAGGGTGCCGGACAGGGCCAATGGCAGGGAAGCCCTTGTCAAGGAGGTGGTAGGATTTTGTCTGGCCCCTGATTTAAATGGATATACTTAATCAGGGACAGACAGGAGACAGGATTCCACCGGAGGAAATCACAGGAGCCAAGGTGCAGAGGGGAGGGTACAAGAGTCCATGGAAGTGGGCTGGGATTTGCCTGGAGGTTCTGAGAAATCAGCAGGAGTGAGCACAGAGGCCTCACTGGCCTCCTCTACAGGTTGACTTCTCTTCCAACTGCAGGGCCCTAGGGCAGACCTGTGGCTGAGCTACTGAGGCTGGGAATAAGAGGAGGCTGGGGGAGTGGCTGAAAGGATTGGGAGCATGGGCGTGGCTCATTTAAACCAGCGGGCCAGATTGTTTGCTGATGCTGGATATTTGAAAATAAAGAATGGATTCTACTAGTTCCTCCTTAAAGTCTTTAGCCCCTCTACTTCCCAACTTATTCCTTTAAAGATAGAGTAGGGACAGGGAGTTGGGGGCCAGGAGAGTGAGAGCAGAGCTGGCCAGCCTCACAGTGTGACCTCCCGCAGGGTGACTTCCCACTGAAGGCTGACAGGGTGGTCCAGTCTGTCAAGGCCATCTGCAATGCCCTAGCTGCTGTGGAAACCCCTGAGATCACCAGCGCACTCAACCAGCTGCCCCCCTGTGCCTCCCGCATGCAGCCCAAAATCCAGAAGGTAAAGAGGCGGGGGTGGGGGGACACGTCTGTTAGCATGGGGAAGTGGGAGAGGAATGTTCATAGGCTTCTGCTTTCCTGGTTGCCGGAGTAACTAGATGTCCCCTTGCTCAAAAGGCTTGTCCTTCTACCTCCGTCTTTTATGTTTGAGCAGTTCAAACACAAGAGTCCTTGGACAATGGATGCCAAGCGCGTCTCCTCTTCCTGAGGATGAGGGTGGGCCAGGGCCTTCCCCCACCCCAGGGCTGATTGTGCAGACCCTGGGCAGTGAAGGCTTATTCACAGTCACCCAGGCGCTGCCTCACAGTTTGCTTATCCATCAGGGTACAAAACCAAACCCAGAGGAAAATGTCCCAAGAGCCAGGGGCTCTGTGACGCCACAGTGGGGGCTGAGTGCTGTGCAGATGGGGCCAGCAACATAGGCACTGTGATCTCCAGCCGAGTGGCCAGAGGGTTGGGCTTCTCATTAGGGTGGATGGATGATGATTTTTATCCCCATCAGCTCACTGTGTCCATCAGACTCTGGTAGAAACCATTACTCCATCCTCCCTGGGGAATCTCTGCTCCTCGCATTTCAGCCCAGCCTGGCCCAGATGAGCGCAGCTGCGGAAAGCTCTTCTTCCAGCTGTGATGAAAAAGGCCATGCTCCTGAAGCTCACTCCCTCTGCTCTTTCCCAACAGGATCCCAGCGTCTTGGCTGTGAGGGAAAACCGAGGTAAGGGAACTGCTGGCCCTCTTTTGTCCAGTGGGAGCAGCTGGAAACTACCAGTCTGCCCAGATTCCTTTTTCTCCTCGGCCTCCTTGATTTATGTGTCCTCGTTGGCCTGCTCTGTGTGCGCGCACGCGCATGCGTGTGTGTGTGTGTGTGTGTGTGTGTGTGTGTGTGTGTTTCCCTGTGAGGTGTGGACACAGCTGGAGCCCACATTTCTTTCCACAATTCGTTTTCTCATTATTGTTGCTAGTCATTCCTGTGGTGTCCCTGGAAGGGGTGATGAGGTGGTATAAGTGCAGGCGTGGGGGATGGCGAGGCACAGCCACCCCTCCCACCCAGATGGGAAAGCTCCCACGTGTGTAGGCTGTTTCTCCAGGCAGCTCACAGCCCCTTACATTTCCAATTTAGAACAGGCCTTGGGAGAGTGAGAAAGGATTTTTTTCACTGGGATTTCTCTAGGATTCCCCTGTTGAGAGTTTTCTTTTTCTTTTTTTTTTTTTAAGAGAGAGAGAATCATTTTTGGTTTTCTTAGTTTAGCTTTTCATGTGGCCTTCATTGCTCCTATACTCTATTGTGTAAGTGGTTCTGGGGTTCGAACCCACATCCTCCTCGTGCATGCCAGGCAAGTGCCGTGACCACTGAGCCACCAAACCAGCCTTAAGAAAGAACATTTTAATACAATAATATAAGTAGTAATATGTAAAAACAATGACCATGCTTGAAACTGAGTAATTTTTTTTTTTAAAGCTCAGGACAGGGGCTGGAGCAGTGGCTTGGCGGTTACAGTGCTTGCCTGGCATGTGCGGGTATGCGAGTTTGAACCCCAGCACCACGTACACAACAAAGTGTCAGAGGAATGAAAGTCACATGAAAAATTAAATAAAATTGCTTCTCTTAAAAAGTACAAATAAAATAAAACTCAGGACACCCTCCTGCTGTTTTCCCATTTTACCAGATAGGTGACCTTTGTCACAGCCAGTAGAAACTAACTGGCCTTTGGGGACCACTGTCCTAGGCTCTCCCATTCTGACCAGTGACAGGATGACAAGATGGTGCTTGCTGAGGCCTCGTGAGTTCCTTCCTGATTCCTTCCTTTCACAGAGAAGGTCGTAGAAGCCCTGACAGCTGCTATCTTGGACCTGGTGGAGCTGTACTGCAATACGTTCAATGCAGACTTCCAGACGACAGTGCCTGGGAGCCGCAAGCACCATCTAGTCCAGGAGGCCTGCCATTTCTCTGGGGCCCTAGCCTTCACCATCTATGCCACCCACCGCATCCCCATCACCTGGGCTACCAGGTGAGTCAGCCAGCTGAGCTTAACTTCCTGGTGGCTTCTCCCCTTCTTTGGATGACCTCACATCGCACCTCAGTCTTAGAATGTGTGGCATTGTGGTGCGACAGGGCTAAGCAGGTGAGCCAAGTACCAGAGGAGAAGCCAGGCTGGGACCTCCCTGAGAGAGAAAGTCCTCCTGGAGATTGGAGAAGCACCTGCCATTCCCTCTCAGTGCTGGCTGCCTCAGCATCCCAGCCCCCTCCAGATCGAAGGCCAGCTGAGGGAGACAAGCGACAGATGGCCAGTTCCCAGATAGAGTGCGTGCCCCAGGCCAAAGACTGCACTCCTCTGCAGATGCACAATGGGAGGGGTGGGGAGTGGGGGGCTAACCCTTTGTCTGGGGTCCTTAGGCCTGCAGGGGTGGGTGGGTGGAGGAGACGTTCATTTGGTAATCCTCAGCTCCTCCACTGGGTCCCCAGCATCCAAGGCCTGGGGGAATAGGCACTTGGCCCCACCCCACTCCTACGAGCCCCTTCCCCCTCTCTTCCCTTCCCCTTCTGTCTTTGTTCTTCACTTAATGTATTCCTCTGGGCGATTGGCAGAGAACAAAAGAGGCAGCCTGGGAAACCAGGGCCTTCTCTGACCTCTTCTGTCAGGCACCTGTCATGAGCCACAGGGACCCCCGTGTGTTGGCATTCATGGCAGCATATGTCGTTTTCCTCCCCCACCCTCTTCCCTGTGTGCGTGTGTATGCATGTGTGTGCACACACAAAAATATACACACGAGCATGCGTTCAGGCACACAACAGGCTGGAGCTGACAGTGAGGAGGCTGGATGGCCTTTCCCTAGGAAAGGAAGAAAAGCCTCCGTGCTCAGCAGGGAGCTGAAATGGGCAGAGGGATTTAGCCTGAGTTGCTTCCTTAAATCCACTGTTTGGCTGTCCTATTCCTGACCCATCTTCCAGAGACAGAGCACTTCTATTAGGGGAAATGGAGTTTGGCATTAAGGGGACGCAAAGGTTTGGGTGACTGAGATGGATTTTGCGGCTTGACTTCCTCCTTGTCTTTTATAGCTATGAAGATTTCTACCTCTCCTGCTCCCTCAGCCATGGAGGCAAGGAACTGTGCAGCCCTCTGCAGACCCGAAGAGCTCACTTCTCCAAGTATCTGTTCCACCTCATCGTATGGGATCAGCAGTAAGCCCTTCCCTAGACCCCTCTGGTCCTGCTCATCCAAGGGCTTGCTCTAGGGAAGATAGTCTCAGACTAGGGGTGAAGGCCTGGGTTAAACCAGGCTCCATTGCTAACCCTAACTAGACAGGTCATTCAACTTCTGGAGTCTCCACTTCTCTGATTCTTAAATGGGTTCATGTGTAATGTCTACCTCTCAAGTTGTTAGGAGGATCAAGTGAAAAACATCCATAAAAGCTCTTTGTAATCTATAAAGGGCCATAATAACGTTAGTTGTTAATTTTAATAATACCTCGTTGTTTTGATCTTGTCTCTCTTAAAGAGTTTAACTGGTCTAGGGATTCTACTCCTCTTCCTTCTTCCCAAAGTTCCCTTAGAATAGGCAGATGGTGGCTGGGCACAGTGGTATATGCCTGTAATCCCAGGTACTTGGAAGGTTAAGGCATAAGGGTCACAAGTTACAGGCCAACCTCAGCAACTTAGCAAGACCCTGTCTCAAAATAAAAAAGGGCTGGGTATGTATCTCAGTGATGGAGTGCCCCTGGGTTAAGTCTCTAGGATTGGGAAGTTAGGGAAGGGGGAAAGAGGCCAAGGGTCTTAAGCTTTGTGTCTTACAGGTAGAGAAGGAAGGTTGTCTACAAAAGGGACCTGGAACCATGAAGTAAAGCTCTGTTTCTAGTTCTGTCTCTAATCCTGAGTTCTCTCCAGTGCATCTTTGCCTCAGTTTCTCAAAATGAGAAATGGGGACATGACTTAATTTGGAGGCAGCTGTAGCACTGAAGTGAGATAGGCAGGTCGTAAATATAAAGCCACAAATACAAAATTGTATCAATCACCATTTGTTAACTATTGTTTGCTGTCAGGAAGGTGGGCGTCAGCCAAGCAATTCGGGAAGGAAATGGAGGTCGGTGGCGTAATAGGTGTGGCCTGCCTGTGTCTTGTCTGTGCTGTACTCTCTCCTCGCTCCAGATGTTCAGAAAAACCTCGTTTGCTGTCCTCAGCTTCACTTCCCCAGACTGAGGGATGTCTGAGTCCTTATTTGCAGAGCAGCAAATGCATCTTGCAAAGTATTTGGAGTGCAGATTAAAGAGACTGAGGAGGGTCTTGGGGGAGGCCAAGGATGCCCAAATACGCAGACAGTCTGCAAATGCTGGGAGGGCAGGGTAATTTTACAGATGGACAACTGGGCAAACAGATCCTCTCTCCTGCCCTTCACATTTAGGGAACTCATGGCAATAACCATGCAGTTGCCAGGAACACAGACAACTTCCAGGGCAGGAGAGACTCTTTGGAGAAAGAGGATGACTGCATTAAATAGCCCCCGAGTTTCACCATTGTCTTGGGATTCTCTGGCCTGTTACTGCTGTTGTCCAGGGGAGGGGTGCTGCATAGCGTTGTAGCTCAGGAGGACCACAAGAAATTGACTTAATACTTTTCCCAGGTAGAATCAGAAGTATAGAAGCAGCCCAGCCTGCCCAGTGGGTCTCATTCTGCTCCTGGTCCAAGATCTCCCCCTTGAATCCAGAGGGCCCGGCTCCTGGAGGGCAGAGCCTTATGGAGGGCATGATCTCAGAGGCCCCTTAGTCACGACCAAGTCATTCAGGACTTCTTCTGAATGCACCACACTATGGAGTTTAGAGCATGGGCTTGGCCAGCCGTCCTCTTCCTGTAGATGGCATCTTGGCAGTCATTCAACCTAGAATAGGGAGTGATAATAGGGGGTCTCCACTATGGGGTTGTTGGAGGAGCCCTTAGGATACAATAAGTAAAATATGTGGCTCAGTGCCCAGTACGTAGCAAATGTTTTCTTCTTCATTGTAGTCTTCTAGGTTGTGGGCCCTCTCAGTTCCAGTTTCTCTGTTCCAGGTGACTGACACATGAGGGTATTTGTGCATGAAAACAATATCTGTGTAGCCCAGTTACAGGGCAATGACTGAAGTGTCACATAGCAAGAAATACAGAGTGTGTGCTCGCATCACACCATGGAAACTGCTGTCCCTTCATCCCTGATGAAGACACTGGAGTGCAGAGGTGTATATTAAGTGGCCCAGGGTTGAGAGTGGCCTGACCAGGGCTAGCACCTGCCAGCACATTACAGACATCCTCCCTGGAGGAGGCAGCCCCAGTGATGTGATGTTGAGGATTGGTTGCAGGCAGGAGAGGGGTTTTTCAGTCAGGGAGGAAGTTCAGGTCTACAGCTACTTGGTGGTTTTCCTGAGCTACTCTAGCCCAATGTCCCGGGGAGGAGGAGGGTGTGGGGTGGGGGGAGGATTTTGGAATACCAGATACACTCAGGGACTGAGAAGTTGGGTGCTTTGGTTGCTTCCAGTGCTGTTGTTTCCACAAGAAAGTCTCCTCATTCCCCTTTCCCTTAAGACACCATGCTGAAAGCTTCTTCCTCCTTGGGTGACAAGAAAGGGCTAGGGACCTGCTTGCTCTCTCCTTATGCGGTAGGGTCAGCTGGTTCTATCCCATTACAGCAACACAGGGATCAGCTAATTCTCAAAATAGGCCCATGCTCTGTCACTTCCAGCCAAACCCTGGCCTGGCATGTTCTCTGGCTGCTGGAGGGGCCCTAATTATAGCTGTGAGGCCCCCAGCGTAGCGGCAGCTGGGACGCAGCGGTGCTGTGCCAGTCCGTGGGACAGGCAGGAGGGGCACCTCACCTAGGTGGAGATTCCCCTGGAGGAGTGAGGGCATGGACTGCAGGTGCAGGGAAGCTGTTTATCTCAAACTGCTGACCTTGGGGGTGGCCTCCTGCCTCTGTACCCTCTGGGTGAGAAAGTTGCTGGGCCTGGGCTACCAGGAGGGTGTGGCAGTGTGGACTTTGGCCCAGGGACAGCTTCCTGGGAAGGTATGATGGGTCCTCCTTTTTTCTACAGCTTCCCCCAGCTACAACTTTTCATCCTGAATTCTGAGGGAATGGCAGAGTATGATCCAGGCACAGCTGCCTAGGAGGGGACATTTGGGCTTGGGGAGAGGAGGGCTTGTGCGTCTCAGTCTTTTCCTTTGGTCCCTGCCAGTTGGCTTTCTTACCGCTTGGGGACTTTGAGAAACCCCTTCTCTTTATCCCTTTGGCTTTGAGCTTGTTTGAGGTGAGAACAAACCACCGAACCGCGCCATGTGCCATGTGTCCCTGGAGCTAGGAGAAGGGACACAGACAGGTGGGAGGATTGTGGGGGAGGGTGAAGTGAGTGAACCCAGGGCAGGGAACATGGTGCTTCTTCCTGGTGGCTCTCAGCAGCGGGACGAGGGGAGGGATGGCTGTCAAGTGGAAAAAGAGCTATAACAGTTCTGTCGCAGTACCAGGAGTAGCCTTGAGATCAGGGGGGTGTTTGTCTCACTCTACTGTCTCTCTGCTGGCCCCAGAGACACCCTTCTGTGCTCCTGGGAGCATCTAGGAGAGATTTTGCCTAGTTTGGAACTGGTCCTGGTTCTGCAAGAAGACTCCCCTCCCCCAACATACATACCTCTGAGTCCCTGAGAGGGAGGCAGAATTCCCAGCCTCTACTTGACTTCCCATGCCACCTGTCCTTGAAGCCTCCTGATTTGGTCTCCTGTCCTCCCCTAGGATCTGCTTCCCAGTGCAGGTGAACCGTCTGCCTCGGGAGACTCTGCTGTGTGCCACTCTCTACGCTCTGCCCATCCCCCCACCCGGGAGCTCCTCAGAGGCCAATAAGCAGCGGAGGGTGCCCCAAGCCCTGGGCTGGGTCACCACCCCACTCTTCAACTTCAGGCAGTACGTGAGCCCCAGGGTAGCAGCTTCTTGGTTTGAGAGGGGTATAGAGACAGAGGGCTGGCTGCTGCACCATCAGGAAGGCTGGTACTTGGGGCTCAGTGGCGAAGTCCAGAATCCCCTCTGGTCCCAGCCCTGGAGGAAGGACCAAAACACAGAATTAGTGACCAGGATTACTGATGTCACCAAGGCACTGGGAAGGACTGGCAGCACAGAACTGGTAGGTAGTTGTGGGGTGCACGCAGTGCTTTGGTAACATGTCACCTGGTCTTATCACTGGAAGGACCTCAGAGGTCAAGTTGCCCAGACTTTCTACCTCACAAAGGCATCCAGGTCACCCAGGCCAGGGAGTAATCAGCTCAGAGGGCCTTCTGGAGGGGTGAGCTTTTCTAGGACTTGGAAGAGCAAAGAGGCCTCAGGATACAAGGAGAGCGAATGGGAGGGGAGTTAGGTGGTAGCTTCCAGTAACAAAGGCAGATTTTTTTAATTGGGGGAGCAGGAGAAAAACCATTCGCTTACCTTGTGGGTCTGTCCGCTCATCTCACCCTCCTTCCTTCCGCCTTAGAGTCCTGACCTGTGGCCGGAAGCTTCTGGGCTTGTGGCCAGCAACACAGGAAAACCCCAGTACCCGTTGGAGTGCACCTAATTTCCACCAGCCAGACAGTGTCATCCTGCAGGTGAGACCTCAGCCCTTCTCTCCCCACGTCAGACAACGCCAGCATCGGCTCTTAAGTTTTCTTCCTTGAGGTTTGGGCTGGGACAGTAGGAGAATGTGCTGGAACTTGGCACAGGGTGAAGATGTAACGGAAGCCACTGGTTGAATGTGGTCAAAGGGAAGCTGTGATTTCTGCCTCCCATCTCCTGGAAGTACACTTTGATTTCAGGGAGCCTGAAGTGGGAGTCTGAGACCTTCCCCAGCTTCTCAGGATCTCTGGGTTGACCCCTCATACTTCTGAGTACCTTCAAAGCTGAGCTGTCTCCTCTTCGGGCCCAAGGGGGAGCCCAGCCCTGCTTGCCAGTCAGTGTTTTCACAGGGTGGACGTGTTCTGGGCAAGGGGACCTTATTAGGCCCTAGGTAGTTACGAGTTCCCAGCTCCACTTTCTTGTGGTCATGAGATGCTTTGGTAAGGAACAAGGAATATCACAGTTGATAGAGAAGGAAATAGAGTGACACCTGATAGATGTTCCACGAGGAAGGTGCTTTTGTCTCTTTGTCACTGCTGTACACCCAAGACCCAGAATAATGTCTGGCACCAGGGCTCAGTAAACATTTGTCAAATGAGGGAAAATAGAACTCCTTGGCTCTTACACTTATTCTCGGAGGTCATTCGGTGGCACAGAGCAAAAAGACCTAGTTGCAGGCCCTACAGGTGGTAGGGTCCCCACCCAGCAAGTGGTCCCAGCTCCCAGCAGGTCCCAGTGCCTCTAGGACCACACTCAGAACTCCCCATCCTCAGGTGTTTTTTTTTTTTAACAATTTTATTTAGTTTAGTTTTTCATGGCTTTTGTTTATCCAAGACTTCATTGTGTACGCAGTGCTGGGGTTTGAATTCCTGTACTAGTGCATGTGGTGCAAGCACCGTAACCACTGAGCCACTGCTCCAGTCCGCCCATCCTCAGTTTGGAGGCTCACAGTGGCTCAGCGTGGTGACACCTGTTCAGTATACTGGGCCAGGGCTCAACACCTCACCCAGGAGCATCTCAACCCAACCTCTTTCTCCCTTGCTCATTTCCCTCCTCTCTGTTTTATGTTCACTGAAAGTTAAAGCTAGAAGGGACTTTGATGATCACTGAGTTCAACTGGATTATTTTTTTTTAAGAGAGAGAGACAGTGAAAGTGAGAGAAAGAGAGAATCAATTTAATTCATTTTTCATATGGCTTTCACTGCTCCATCACTTCATTGTGTATGTGGTACTGGGTTTTGAACCTGCGTACTTGTGCATGCCAGGCAAGCCCCATAAGCACTGAGCCACTGCTCCAGTCCCTTGACTGGGTTATTTTACAAAGAACCCAAGGAAAAGGGAAGGAGGGAGCAAGGCAGGAGCGCTGGGGTATGAGAGGGAAGGTGAGGACCCAAGGAGGTGGCTGCTTCCCCTCTCTTCACTTTTCTGGTCTTTTCCTCCAGATTGACTTCCCCACCTCTGCCTTTGATATCAAATTCACCAGACCAACTGGAGACAAGTTCAGCCCCCGCTATGAGTTTGGCAGCCTCCGGGAGGAAGACCAACACAAGCTTAAGGACATTATGCAGAAGGAGTCCCTGCACTGGTGAGGCCCAGGGACCCCCACTTGTGGCTCAAGCATCTCGCTAAGTCTGTCATGTTCTAGCTAACCTTCTTTTACCTCCCAGCACCTGGACCCTATGCTGCTTTGGGAGTGGAGGTAGGACAGGGCAGACATTGCCACCTAGGTAGGAAGTAGTAGCCTCCAGATCTTCCTCTGAGCTGTCACTTGGAAAGTGGAGAGGTCAGGAAATCAGATCTGAGAATGCTCATGTCCACTCTGGGGGCTTGGCCTAGGCACAGTTGCCAAGAGGATCAAGCTTTGCATGCCCCTACTACCCCCCACATACGCTGTCTTCCTCTTGGTCTAAACGACTGCTGGCCTCACTTCCCAGCCTCCAACTCCTGCCCCATCCACACATTTTTCTGGTCCTGTCATTTTCCAAAAAGGATCAGGTGTCAAGGCAAGCTGACAGCTCTCAGGGTAAATGAGTCCAGGCTGATCTCATCTCTGGGGCTGCTGTGTTCACCAGGATGGGAGAAGGAGGAGGCACTGGTGGGGTTGGCTCCTCCCCTACCTGCTCTGCAAGGCCCTGTGTACCTAATGGGTGGGTGAATGAGAGATGTGGACTCATTTTTTTCCTTCATGTCCACCCAGGGAGCCAAAGTAGCTGAGTGATGCAGACCTCCCCTGCCCCCACCCCTCTGCTGACCCCTCACTTCATTAGCCTCTCGACTCCTTTCTTCCATTAGACACCTGATCTCAGGCAAGGCCCAGTTAGCTGCAAGGCCTGTAAAACTGACAGCTGGCCCAGGCGGCCCAGGAGGCCTCAGCTGTCCAGACCCTGACACATGGGGTCCACTGCCCTCTGGTGGCTCTGTTTGGGAGTGGTGCTCTCACCACATCCCCAGGAGGGGAAGCAGGTTTACTTGGCATTGGGTATGACCTGGGCACAGGAAAGTCACCAAGCCTGTCAGGTGACTATAATGTGCAGTGAAGTTGGGGAACCACTGAATGGCAGCGTGTGCCATGTTCACTTGGAGCATAAGTTCTCCGCCTTCTGCCTGAGTCTGCACCCTTCCACTCCTTTTCCGTCCCCAACCTCCCCGCAACCCAGGCTCACTGATGCTGACAAGAAGCGCCTGTGGGAGAAGCGATATTACTGCCACTCGGAGGTGAGCTCACTGCCCCTGGTGCTCGCCAGCGCCCCCAGCTGGGAGTGGGCTTGCCTGCCTGACATCTATGCACTCCTGAAGCAGTGGACCCACATGAACCACCAGGATGCCCTGGGGCTCCTGCATGCCACGTGAGTTGAAGCACCCCCATCCTGACCCCACTCGGACCTGGCCAGCCCTGGGAAGAATGGTGAAGGTGGGCATGGATAGTCAGGGCTTTTCCAATTCTCTCTCTCTCTCTCTTTTTTTTTTTTTTTAGCTTTTGCTTTGTCTCATTTCCCCTCAGTGTTGTATTGTAAACATTTTCCAAACATACAACAAAATTCAAAATTGTAGTGAATCTTCATATGCCTACCACCTAGATTCTCCCATTGACATTTGCTCTGTATACTTTATGGCATGTATGTCTGTCCTTATATCCACCAATCCATCTCATTTTTGTGCATTTTGAAGCACATTGCAAACATCATTAAATTCCCTTCTAAATACTTCAAAACAACTGGACCTCAATGGTCTTTTTTTTTTTTTTTTTTAAAAGGTGGGGCTGGAGCGGTGGCTCGGCGGTTACGGTGCTTGCCTGGCATACATGAGCATGCAAGTTCGAACCCCAGCACCACACACACAGCAAAGTCTCGGAGCAATGAGGGCCACATGCAAAATTAACTAAAAATTGTTTCTCTCTTTCTCTCTCTCTTACTGTCCCTCTTTCTTTAAAAGAGGGAGGGGGGACAGTGAGAGAGAGAGAGAGAAAAAGAATCAATTTTAATTAGTTTTTCATGTGGCTTTCGTTGCTCCCACGCTTCATTGTGTACGTTGTGCTGGGGTTCGAACCCACATCCTCCCGCATGCCAGGCAAGTGCTGTAACTGCTGAGCCACCGCTCCAGCCCTGAGCTCAGGGTTCTTTTGGAGTCAGCATTTACATATAAAGAAATGCTTGAACTTTACCTGTACATTGGCAGTTTGGGCAAATGCACAGACCCGTGTAGCTCAAGCCTTGTTGCTCAACTCGTGTTGCTTCCTTCTGTGATAACAGTCCTCTTTTCCTCCATTCCCTTGAAGGGTCCTCTCGAGACACAAAGCTCCAAGTCTCAGAACCCTGTACCTAGGATTCTCAGCTTATTTTTGCTATGCTCAGTAATCAAAGTTTGCCTTTTCCTCTGACCTATCTTTAGGACTTTTTGAGGTGATAGTTTTGTTAATCTCTTTTAAACTAATTCTAGACAATACATAATTCCACAGTTCTCTGTTTCTTGCCTGGCAAGCTTTGCATTAAAGGATGTTCCAAGACAAAGTAATGCCTTAACCCACCTGAGGCCTCATCGGTGATAGGAATTTATGGACGTGATTATTAGGAGTAGGATGGAGGACTTTTCCCCATTTTCCTTAAATCTTCCAAAGAATGACCATGACTACCTACTGCTCCTCCATGGCCTGTGGTAGACTCTGACCGTGGAGAGTGTCTTTCCCAAAGGTTGCTTTGCAGAGAAGGGGCTGATTCTCCCAGTGGCTTTGGCAGGTCATTGGAGGACGTTGCATTTGGTGTGAAGGTGCTTGCCTCACACCTTTGCCACAGAGCCTGCAGCGGGGTTGTCAAGGAACTGGGCTCTGTTTTGCAGCTTCCCAGATCAGGAGGTGCGCCGAATGGCTGTCCAGTGGATCGGCTCGCTCTCAGATGCTGAGCTGCTCGACTACCTGCCGCAGCTGGTGCAGGTAGGTAGATTGTCCTTCTCTCTGATCCTGATAGTCTGGTCCCCAAGTCCATCTGCAGTCTGCCGCTGAGAACCCAGGGTCTCCTCATTTCAGGCAGTTAATAAAGACTTTCCTTTGCTTTCTGAGCAGGCCCTGAAGTATGAGTGCTACCTGGACAGCCCTCTGGTGCGCTTCCTCCTGAAACGAGCTGTCTCTGACCTGAGAGTGACTCACTACTTCTTCTGGTAAAAGCGTGTGCAGAGAGGTGGGAGGTAGATGTATCTTTTACGCAGGAGTATTTTACCCCTAGGCATGTAGGTGTGGGGAGCTGAGTGATTTGGGTTCCAGAAGCTACCATGTAGCCTTGGAGTAGCATCTTTTCTCAGCGGGATCTCAGTTCACACCCGTGTAGCTCCCACCATGGCAGGGATGAGCTGCAGGAGGGCTTTGAGATCTGCTCAGGGAGGGTGGCTTGGATGAGCTTCTCTGGGGGAGCAGGGCATTCAGAGTGTATTTTCCCCCTTAGCCTCGGACTGGGTTTTCTGGGGTGTTGGATCAGGATCCGACCCCTGCTTGACTTCCCCGTGTCCCTTGCAGGTTGCTGAAGGACAGCATTAAGGACTCTCAGTTCAGCATCCGCTACCAGTATCTGCTGGCAGCCCTGTTGTGCTGCTGTGGCAAGGGGCTGAGGGAGGAGTTTAACCGCCAGTGCTGGCTTGTCAACGCCCTGGCCAAGCTGGCCCTGCAGGTCCGGGAGGCTGCCCCATCCTCTAGGCAGGTGAGTGGGTGGGGCTGCCCCTACCTGTGTCTATTTCTGGTCTGGAGCTTCTGCAGCCGATAGTTTACTTCTTCGGCCTTCTGAGCAGCAGGATGGCACTTGACTGATTTAGGAGCTGGAAGAACATGACCCGGTCTATAACCTACAGGCCACAAACACAGTCTGTAAGCTGGATACAGTCCATTAATGTGTTTTGTTTTGCCTGCAAAGTATTGAAATTTTTATTTAGCTGTTTGCCTCCGAGGCTAAGCGCAGTGTTTAAGTTGTTCACTGCATGAGAGCAGCCAGCCAGAAGGGGCAAGTGAGGGCTGAAATTTTGTCATATTTTGTTCGCTTTGCTGTGCACCATGCTGAGGGCTAGAAAGGGTGCCAGAGGCTCGTTCATTTGTTTGCATGAAGGCACTGTATTAGGCCAGCAGCATTCCTGATGGCCACATTTAAAAATTGAGAGACCTATAAAATCTAGATTATTATCTTTCTTGGTAGTGTGGACAGCTTTCTCCACCTGCCCTCTCAGTTTTGTGGCCCACTTCACATCGTCCTTCCATCTGCCTTGATGGTAATTATTTGGACTTGCTGCTCATGCTATGAGCCAGGCTGGAACATAGTGGGGTGGTTTTGCTTCCTATGGGTCTCCTGGATGTTGCTCATACTTCTCGGGTGTACCACTAGGCACCCACCCTGGTAGAGGCCTGGCTCCCAGTGGAGCCTGCGGGCCCCTTACCTCACCCCACCTGTCCCCTGCTCCCTACCAGGGAATCCTCCGCACGGGCCTGGAGGAGGTGAAGCAGTTCTTTGCTCTTAACGGCTCGTGCCGCCTGCCGCTGAGCCCCAGTCTGCTTGTGAAGGGAGTCGTGCCCAGGGTGAGTGGCTGGTGGATTTGGGGTTCTCCAATGCGGAGGGCTCAGTGGAGATGAGGTCCTTGAAAGATCAGAGGAAGGAAGGTGTATCAGTGGCCTCTTCCTAACGCTGTGTGTGTGGACTTTGCCCTGGCAGCTGTGCTGGATGAATTGGGTGAGGCTGGGTCAGTGTCCATCCCCAGTGGTATTGGGGATGAAGCTGGGAAGGGTGATGACGATGGTAGCTATCGGCTGCCATTTATTGTCATCCTTTGCCTGACGCTGTTCTGAGTGCTTCCTGCTCTGGGCTGGATATTGCATTTCATCCTCATGACTGGTGAAATTAGTACTATTCTGATCCCCATTTTAGACAGCAGTCAATTGAGGTGTCGGTGGGATGTGGGACTTCCCAGAAGTCACAAAACTAGAAGGTTGTGTGCAGAATGAAGGGAAGGGGTGAGATCAGGCACTGAAGTGGAGGTCCTAATCAGTAAACTGGGATGAAGGCAGTGAGGAGACGGGGAGGGATCTGGGCTCCTGAGAAATCTGGAAGAAACAGCGAGCAGGTCTTGGCACTGACAGAAGGAGGGTGGGCAGCGTCTTGATCCAACGGGGTGAGATCATGCTTCTGGGCATGGCCCATCCTGAGCCTGGTCACTGCCCTCTACCATGCAGGACTGTTCCTACTTCAACTCCAATGCAGTGCCCCTCAAGCTTGCCTTCCAAAATGTGGATCCACTGGGTGAAAACATCCGTGTCATCTTCAAGGTGAGAATATTTTACTCAGGCCTGATGGGTTGAAGGTGGTGGAGAGGTAGGAGCCCAATGGTGGCATTAGTGGCCCAGAATAGTTTTCTGCCCTCTGTTCCATTCTGTGGGGGTGGGGCGTGAGTACTGGGGATGGAACCCAGGGCCTTGAGCATGCTTGGCAAGTGCTCTACTGGTAAGCCATATCCCCAGCCTACCATGCTGCCTTTTTTTTTTTTGATACTGAGGCTTGAACTCAGGGGTGCTTATCACTGAACCACATCCCCAACCCTTTTTGTATTTTATTTTGAGACAGGGTCTTACTAAGTTGCTTAGGGTTTTGCTAAGTTGCTAAGGCTGGCTTTGAACTTGGGATCTTCCTGCCTCAGCCTCCCAAATTGCTGGGATTACAGGCCTGCAACACCACACCTGGTGCCTTTTTAATATAGAAAAGAGTATCAGGTCTAAAAGGATTTAGATGTTTTCTGCCTGACCCCTTAGGGCTAAGAATAAAATGTTAGAAGGTGTAGAGGCAGCTGACAGCTCAGTATACAGGAGACTCTCTAGGAGGCAGGGCTACCCTGACAATGGAGTGGGACAAGTGATGATCTGATTGTCCCTGGGGGTGTTCATGCGAAGAATGAATCACCATGTGGCAAGGTTACTAAATAAGAAATTAATAGCAGGGGACAGTAGCACATGCCTGTAATTCCAGTGACTTGGGAAGCTGAGGCAAGAGGATCGAAATCTGAGGCCGGCCTCAGCAGCTTAGCAAGATCCTATCTCAAAATAAAAAGTGAAAAGAACAGGGGATGTAGTTCAGTGATGAAGTACCCCTGGGTTACATCACAGCTTTAAAGGAAGAAATTAAATTATCAGCTACAAATTGGACTAGACGAACCCTACCTTTCCTTCTAAATGATACGTGCAAGATTCTGAGAAGTAAATGATAGTCCCAGAATATATAATCTGATGGGGGAGACAAAATGTAGGAGTGGGGCTGGGGACATAGCTCTGTGTTAGAACACGCTCTTTTTAAAAAAAAAAAACTTTATTTAGTTTTTCACATGGCCTTAGTTGCTCCAACACTTAGTTGTGTACATGGTGCTGGGGTTTGGACCCTGGTCCTCATGTATGCCAGGCAAGTGCTGAGCTGCTGAGCCACTGCTCCAGCCCCTAGAACACGTTCTTTTTTTTTTTTTTTTTTTAAATAAAGAGAAAGCGACAGTGAGAGAGACAGAGAAAGGGAGAAACAACTTTATTTAGTTTTCCACACAGCCTTAGTTGCTCTAACACTTAGTTGTGTATGTGGTGCTGGGGTTTGAACCCGGGTCCTTGCGCTTGCCAGGCAAGGGCCGAAACCGCTGAGCCACCGCTCCAGCCCCCCTAGAACACATTCTTAACTTGTGCAAGACCCCGAGTTCAATCCCTAGCACCACATGCATACACAAAAATTTGCATATGTAGCTTAGTATCTTATACGATCAATTTGTTGTGTGTATGTTCCAAATCCGGGATAAATTTTCAAGTTTTACAAAGTCCTGATGATCAGAAGGGCTGCATGTGGAAGAGAAACCTGAATTCAATTCAGATGGGGATATGGTATGGAGGGAAATGAGGGGACACTATACGGACAAACTGACAGTTTGCTTCTTTGACCTGATGTGAGCTAAGTGAGCAGGTCAGAGGTGTAGGCGAGGAGAAGTGTACACTTTCTCCCTGTCACTATAGTCTGGGACCCTGGGTGATCTGGGAGCCAGAGGCCAGTGGTTGAGAGCAGATGGCAGAGGTAGGTTTTGGTCCCTCTGTTCCTCTGTTCAGTGCGGGGACGACCTTCGCCAGGACATGCTCACCCTGCAGATGATTCGCATCATGAGCAAGATATGGGTCCAGGAGGGACTGGATATGCGCATGGTTATATTCCGTTGCTTCTCCACTGGCCGAGGGAGAGGTGAGCTGGGGATGGGGTGGGCAGGCAGATGGTGTGGAGGGGACCCCTTTGCTTACTGTCCTGCTCATTCCTCAGCATGAACTGTGTACTTCTCCAGGAAAATGAAAACATCAAGATTATCCCAGTAAAAGCTGTGGAGTGGCATAAAAACAGAAGGCGGGGGTGAGAGAGACTGTTATAAAATAGACCTGGAGACATAACAACTTAATGTGTCGTGTAGACTTAGGATCCTGATCCAAACAAAGCAACTATAAAGAAATGGGTTTGTTTTTTTTTTTTTTTTTTGAGACAACTGGAGGAAATTTGAGTTGAGATTGAGTAGATGAAGTTAAAAATAATCATTATTTTTTTTTTAGTGTAACAATGGCATGGTAATTATTTCCTTGTTAGTTACACTTGAACTATTTGTGAATGAAATGATATGCCTGGGATTTATTTTCAAGTACTCTGGTCCAGGTGTTAGGAAGTAGGGAAACTAGTTGTGTAGGTGAAATAGACAACAAGATTAGCAAAATGTTGACAATTTTTGAAACTGGGTAATGGTTATCTATGAACTGATGAAGCCCGTTTTTTATTATTATATATATCTGAACATTTCTGTAGTAAAAGTTAAAAAAAGGAGCAGCAGCTGCAATTGGGGCTAGAGTCAGGGTCTGGAGTAGGAGTTTTGGGAAACAACCATCCTTTCTCCCATCACACTTGCCTCCTAGGCAGAATTTGTCAAAAGTCCTTGGAGCGTCACTTCAGGAAAGCACCCAGTACCATACAATCCCCTTCACTCTGCCCCGAGCCGTGACCCCAGTCCCTTCTGTCACAGGCATGGTGGAGATGATCCCCAATGCTGAGACCCTGCGCAAGATCCAGGTGGAGCACGGGGTGACCGGCTCCTTCAAGGACCGGCCTTTGGCAGACTGGTTGCAGAAGCACAACCCTGGGGAGGACGAGTATGAGAAGGTAGGATTGGGAGCCTTGTGGTGCAAAGCTGGGGTGATTATGCCCAACTGGCACTCAGCTCCATTATCACAGCACCTGCCCGTGCGTAAAAAAGACAGCTTAGCTTTGTAGGGGAAGGTGTTCCCTCTCTGTCTCTCTCTCTCTTTCTCTTTTCCTCTCTCTCTCTGTCTCACCTGCCCCCCCCCCACTCTCTCTCTCTCTCTGGATTGATGCCTGTGCATATCTAGGGATAGGTGAAAGCGACTCTTGTGGGTTAACTGAGAAAATGGCCTGGCCTTGGCCTTGGCCTGGGAAACCTTGGCAGGGAGTCTTGGATGAATGGGGCCAGCTTTTGAAGAGCTACTCTGTGTCTCCTAATCATAGGTCCTGGTTGGTTCCTCTTGACTCTCAGACAGCTTCTGAGATATTGAACAAGGAAAAGAGTTGGTTGGAAGAAACCTTAGACATCATTTTAATCCAACACCTTCTTTTCACAGATGCAAGTTAAGACTCACTTCCTCCTAGTTATGGAGCTGGTTTGTGCAGACTGTAATTTGAAACCACGACTGAGGTTAGATAGGACACCAGATCAGAAAAGAGACTTGACTATTTCCTAATTAGGTGAACGAAGATTAGAATGGGAACTTTGGACTGGGCATGCCTGTAATTCTACCTACTCAGTAGACTAACACAGGAGGATCCCAAGTTTGAGGCCTGTCTACATATAGAGACACTGGCTAAGTGAATAAATGAATGAATGAATGAATGAAAGAAAATAAGATGCTTTCCTGGGTGCTAGGGCCCTGGGGATCTGCTATGGTCCACAACAATACACAGCTTTACCATGCTAATCTCTGGGTTGAGGAGGGTGGAAGTGGGGGTGGGAGAGAGCAAGTCACAATAAGAATACCAGAATGTATTCAACTAATACCTTAAGGGGATCCAAATACTAATTTACATTGATCGTTGTGTTTTATTCCTGAGGGAAGACACTTGTGTGGGCAGAATGTTGTTTAGTGGATGCATAATTAGATGATCTTAAATGGCCCTGAGTGTTTGCATCCCCTGGGGTTTAATCCAGCGTGCTGTGCTCTCTTTGCACTCTTCCTCTCCTCTCCTCTCCTTCCACCCATGTGCTGATGACTTCCAAAGCCCTTCTCTAACCCTCTTCCTTCCCTCCAGCTCGTACTCTGCAGGAACTGGCTTTCTGTACTTTTCCACTTATATCCTCACATACCTCAAATCAGTGTGGGTAAAACTGAACTTTCTCTCCTTCACCTCCTGAAGCCTGTTTTTTGTGTTTCTTATCAATAAATAGTAGGGCTCTGTGCACTCACCCAATCAAAAGCCATAGACTTTGAGACTTCCCTCTGCCTCGCTTCAGCTGGACCAAACCCTGCTGATTCTCCCTCCAATCTGTCCTCTTCTTTGCTCTAAGTTCTTCAAAGGCTCCTGAGAGGGAAATCCAACACCCGCAGCAGCTCCGCCCACAAAGCTGTTTGATCCAGCCCTTCCTACTCCCCAGCCTCAAGCTCTGCACCTTCCCACTTTACACCCATTATGCCCTTCCTCCTCCAGCCCCATATGCTATTTATGTTAGCATGTATTTTCAGGTGTTGAACACCCACCGTGAAGAGGCACCACGCAAGGTGCTAGAATCATAATGACTCCCTGCCAGTGTACTAAAGAGTTGTAATAAAACACAGAAGTATGTGCAGCAAGTATACACTCAACAGAAACTAACTTTGCATGTTAATGTTGAATCCTGCCATTTCAAAGGTAGCTTCTCCACCTTTTGTTAGAACAATGCTGGTAGTTTTTCTTTCTTTCTTTCTTTCTTTTTTTTTTTTTTTTGGTATCAGGGATTGAACCCAGGGGCACTCAACCATGGAGCGACATCCCTAGCCCTTTTTATTTTTTATTTTGAGAGGGGTCTTGCTAAGTTGCTGAAGCTGGCTTTGAACTTGGGATCCTCTTGCCTTAGCCTCCTGAGTCATTGGGATTACAGGCATACACCACCATGTCTGGCAAGGCTGATAGTTTCTGATGGTAACTTCCAAAAGAAAAGAACTAGAGATGTTTCTCTTGACCATCTACTCAACAAAAGAGCACCCTATATCCTACAAATGAATCCCTTAAATCAGAAGGATGCCTGTTTCTAGGGTGAGATTTCTTACCAGTAAGCCACTAACACCCTGCCTAACTGGGGGTAGTGAGTCAGAGTTCAGTCCTTAATCTGTGTGCACACAGCTCTTTTGTGAGCCAACACAGGACTCATCTCAGTAGAAGGAACACCTGTGACAGCGAGAGCATTGAGGGAGATAAAGGTCAAGACCAGGAGTGGATGGGTTATGCTCCTTATTGGATGGTTTCTTTTCATTCCTAGATTTCCCTTTCTTAGAAATGATCTTTTTCTTCCAGAAGGGGAGTTCTGAGATGTCTTTACAAACTTCCTATTCTTAGTCTCCAATGGATTAGTCATCTGGTTATAATTGGACAAGTAGCTGGGACAAGTTGAGTATAGCCAAGAAGCTGTTGGGAGATGGGATCCCCAAACCTGGGGGACTGAGGGGATTAGATAGGCAGTGAGTGTACAGTGGTGGCAGTGAGTCTGGAGGGGCTCAGAGGAGGAGGGTCTAGTGTGAGCTGGAAAGGTCTGGAATGATGTGGGTCTCAGGGACCTTGAAGGATAGGTGAGAATTTGCAGGGGGAGGCAGGGAGGGTGGGTATTCTGGGTCTTGCAAGCTGTCTCCTGTTGACAGTTTTTTTCTCTCAAGTTAGTGCATTCCAACTATTATGCATTCCAACTATTATGTTCTGCTATAAGTCTTTCTTGAGCTCCTGGGAATTCTTCAAACCTCACAAAAAGGATTAAAAAGTGAAAGAGGCCCAGCTACGGTTCCTTGTGTTTGTTTTTACTTTCTCAAAAGGTAGATAAAGGTCCCAGACAGTAGGGAAACTGAGGCAGAAGGATCTTAAGTTCAAGGCTGGCTTCCACAACTTAGACCCTGTCTCAAATTTTTTTTTAAAGGACTGGGGATATAGCTCAGTGGTAGAGGGAGTGCTTGCCTAGCATATGTGAGGCTCTGAGTTAAGTCCCCAGTACTACAAAAAAGAAAAAGAATAAGGGGACAAATGTCAACTAGACAAAATAAGGCAGACCCAACCCCTCATTACCCCCATTCCTTCTTTTTTTTTTTTTTTTAAGAGAGGGACAATGAGAGAGAAAGGGAGAATCAATTTTTATTAAGTTTTTCATGTGGCTTTCGTTGCTCTGAGACATCATTGTGTACATGGTGTTGGGGTTTGAACTCGCATACTCTGTGCATGCCAGGCAAGTGCTGTAACTGCTGAGCCACCGCTCCAGCCCCCCATTGCTTCTTTAAACTTGAAATATCTCCAACACCTTTTACAAACTAGAGAAATCTGATTTTCAAGTGTGAAACACTCCTCCGAAGCGTGAAGCTGCCTCAGCTCTTCTTTGGAGTGCAGTGACTTCCACTAGACAGGCGTTTTGCTGTTACCAAGGGCTCTGTGAATGAGGTTTTATTTGGAGCAGGAAGGATGGAAGAATTCTGTGCAGGGTCAGGAAGGCGCCCTTAAGTCTGCCGCCTTGGTAGCTGTGCTTAAGTTGCTGGGAAAATTGTAAATGTCAATCTTTCTGTCCATTAAGGTCTCCCCAGCCTTGGCTGCTCAAGTCAGGGCTTTTGGACCAGTCCACTGTCTTTCTAACCAGTCTCCCAGAAGAAGATGAAGTTCACATGAAGGGTGGGGAGAGAAATAAGGACCTTCCATCTCCTTCTCCTCCATCATCCATGGGAGATGATAATATGGGGGTGGGGCTGGCTGAATTCAGTCCTCTCCTCTTCACCTGCCTTCACTGTTCCAGGCTGTGGAGAACTTCATCTATTCCTGTGCTGGCTGCTGTGTGGCCACATACGTCTTGGGCATCTGTGACCGTCATAATGACAACATCATGCTGAAGACCACAGGTCACATGTTCCACATAGATTTTGGCCGCTTCCTGGGCCACGCCCAGATGTTTGGCAACATCAAGCGGTAAGTGGACTCCTAAAGCCAGATGTGTATGTTGTGTGCGAAGGGCAGGGAGGTCAGCAGGAATGGTTCAGAGCTGGACACAGCTTCAGAGCATTGGCCCTGGGCTGAGCAGCTTTGGAGAAGAAAAGACTCATAAGGAGGTCCCGTCCTTGCAGGGCCCTGTAGAAGAAGTTGGGGACCAGTTGTTCTCTCCCTTTACTTAGGACTGAGCACAGGAAAATGATCCCCAATTCAGAAAAAGGAAACATAATTAGATAACCAGGAGAAAATATTGCTGCTCACGTGTAAGGAGCCAGCAGAGGATGTGGGATATTTCTCTTTGGGATCTTTTAAAATTAAGGTAGGGGCAAAGAAAGAGAGTTAGAGCCCCATCTATCCAGGTTCATACACATGATGATGGATGAGAGAAACCATCCCCTGATGCAGCCCACAGGTGGGCTTCCTCCTCCACGTTGACCTTCTACCTGTATGTTCCCCTTGGCCCAGGGACCGTGCCCCTTTTGTCTTCACCTCGGACATGGCGTATGTCATCAACGGGGGTGACAAGCCTTCCAGCCGCTTCCATGATTTTGTTGACCTTTGCTGCCAAGCCTACAACCTCATTCGCAAGCATACCCACCTCTTCCTCAACCTTCTGGGCCTGGTGAGGAGCTCCACCCCTTTCTGAAAACCTCCTTCGTATTACCTGGTGCCAGCTTTAAGACTGCCCTGGCTTGTTTCACACAATTCCTGGAGAGCCACTTCTCTGAGTCCCAGTTAAGTTCCTGTCTGCCCTAGATAAAGGCAGGGATCTTCACTACCCGGGGACAATGATGTCTGACCCTTGTTTCAGCCCCTCAATTCCTGTGCCCTCTAGCATCTGTCTGCTGCCCTCTAGAAGAATCAGGTAGCCTAGCTATAGAAAATCTTGCCTTAGGGTAGAGAAGAAGCAAGATTTCTCCATTGTTATAGGCACCCTCTCTTTTCTTCTCCCAGATGCTTTCCTGTGGGATCCCTGAGCTCTCAGACCTGGAGGACCTCAAGTATGTGTATGATGCCCTGAGGCCTCAGGACACGGAGGCCAACGCCACCACCTACTTCACTAGGTGAGATCTGCTCACAGCAGTGCTGCGTACCCTGAGTCATCCCCAGGCTGCCTGGTTGGCAGGAGCAGGCTAGAGAAAAGGGAAGATCTTCTTAGCTCAGACAGCAGTCCCTAGAGTTGGATCAGTTGGTCCCAGGTTTGCCTCCAACTTCAGCAGGTGTCTGTCTGCGTTTTGGTGCCAAGCTTTGTTTTTAGGGATACTGTCACCGTTCTTTCCTGCATTGTTACCAGGTTTCAGCCGAAGACTGTCTATAGGGCATGTTGTATAGTTCTCTCAGTCAGACTCTTTCCCCTTCATCTTTCCTTACTTTTGAATTGGAATTTCTGGGGCCTGGAGCGGTGAGTCAGCAGTTATGGCACTGACCTGGTGTGCACGAGGATGTAGGTTCAAACCCCAGCACTACATACAAATAATGAAGTGTCAGAGCAATGAAAGCCAAATGAAGAACTAAATAAAACTGATTCTCTCTTTCTCTCTCTCTCACTGTCCCTCCCTCTCTTAAAAAAAAAAAAAAAAAAAACAGGGAGCTGGAGCGGTGGCTCAGCAGTTACGGTGCTTGCCAGGATGCGCAAGTACACGGGTTCAAACCCCAGCACCCACGTACACAACTAAGTGTCGGAATAATGAAAGCCATGTGAAAAACTCAATAAAAATTGATTCTCTCTGCCTCCTCTCTCTCTGTCTCGCTGTCCTTCTCTCTTTAAAAAAAAAACAAAAACAAAAAATAAATTGGAATTTCTCGATTCTCTTGGTGAGGTACCTTTGTACTGAACCTTGACTTCGTTTTCTAGACATTTACAGTGTAACTCAGGAACAGATTCCTTCCTGCCTTGGTTTGACAGTCTTTGGCTCAGGTCGGCAGGCAGGGAATATGAGACTCCGGGGTTCATAAGAATATGCAGCCTGACATACTTGGGTGCTAATCATATGCTTCATGATAATATTACACAGGGAAAAGGGTTTGATCTGCTAATCTCAGGAGCTGTTCCTTTGGATGGCTGTGTCATGGCAGAGGAGACTTGGGTCCAAACCTGTGTCCGTTTCTTCCCATCCTCATGTACCAACAGGTTGATTGAGTCCAGCCTGGGCAGTGTAGCCACAAAGCTCAATTTCTTCATCCATAACCTGGCCCAGATGAAATTCACAGGCTCAGACGACCGGCTGACCCTTTCCTTTGCCCCCCGAACACACACTCTGAAGAGCTCTGGCCGCATCAGTGATGTTTTTCTCTGCCGGCATGAGAAGATCTTCCACCCCAACAAGGGCTATGTAAGTGTTTTCCCCTCTCTGACCCCCTCCTCCTCCCCACTGACTCAGGCTCCTTGGGATTCTGATTCTCCACTCCCATGCAGTGGGGACTGGACTTCACTGAGCCTCCTGTGCTGGGAACAATCCCAGACCACTTCCTTCTTCCTTGCTAAGTGACCTGCTAGAATCAGAGACCTGAACTGGATGGTAGTTCCCTCTGAGTCAGGGTCCTGAGAAACAGTACAGAAAATCTTTTGCTTTCAGGTTCCTGCTTACACGCTATTGTCTTTGTCTCTATTGGAGACTCCCTGGCCCTCTTCCTTCTGGAAAGTGCACTGTCCAACACACACACACACACACACACACACACACTCACACATACACTCTTCTGTTCCCTTACCCCCTTCACTGGGTGCAGAAGGTCTGGCAGGTGTACTCTAAGATTTGGAACTTTGCAGATATACGTGGTAAAGGTGATGCGAGAGAATGTGCATGAGGCCACTTACATCCAGCGGACATTTGAGGAGTTCCAGGAACTACACAATAAGCTGCGGCTGCTCTTCCCTTCTTCCCTCTTGCCCAGGTAGCTTCCCCTTTCCTCCCTACACAGGGCGATGCTGGGGAGGGGAAGAGATGGGATTGACGGGACTACCCATTTCCCTGCTTTACTTGGCCTGGTCTTGAGTTTGGTAAGTGCTCCCCCTGCTGGCCAAGCTCCTCTGAGACTCCAGCAGTCTTGCTCTAGCCTTGAAAGTAAGGTTGGGGAACCCTGCTGCACATCAGTCAAGAAAAGCTTGCTGGGGTGGAAGGCAGGGGGCCTTGTTTGGATCTGAAGATGTTTCAGAGTTTCCAACCTCTTTAAGACAGCGTTTTTCAAATGGACAAAGTGTGGCATATACATGCTATGGAATATATTGCTCAGCATTAAAAGGGAAGGACAGTCCAACAGGTACCTCCACATGAATGAACCTTGAGAACATTATGCTAAACGAAGTCACAGATAAAATCTGTGTTTCTACTTGTCTGAGTTGCCCAGAGTAGTTAGATTCATAGAGATGGAACACAGAATGGTGGTTGAAGCATTGAGGCATTATGTTTGCTTTTTTTTTTTTTAAGAGAGAGAGAGAAAGAATCAGTTTTATAGTTTTATTTAGTTTTTCATGTGGCTTTTGTTTCGGCGACACTTCATTGTGTATGTGGTGCTGGGATTTGAACCTGTGTCCTCAGGCAGGCCAGGCAAGCGTCATAATGGCTGAGCCACTGCTCCAGCTCTGTATAACATTGTTAATGTGCTTAATGCCGGTGAACTCTAAAGATAGTTACAGAAGTCAATTTTATGTCATGTGTATTTTCCCATAATTTAAAAAAAACTATGTTTCAAATGAATTTTTACATGGAAGGGAGCAACTGGAGGCTCCAAAGCCCCAGTGGAGCTTCTGAGTAGCCACACAGGACCCTGCCCAGCTATTTGGTATTCTTGCTTGGGGTCCTTGTGAGTGTGCGGTGTGAGCATGTGTCAGACCTGGGCGCACCCAGGAGTCCAAGCCCAGTTAGGTGGAATGAGGGTTCCTGGGGAGGGAAGCTGTTGGGAAATAAGGGTGACTAAGAAATAAGCTGACTAGAAATGCAAATAAAATGTGGAAACCACCTGCTTCCTCATTTTCTTTTCCTGCCTTTCCTATGGCCCCACACTGCCTTGACAGCTTCCCGAGTCGCTTTGTGATTGTCCGTTCCCGCGGAGAGGCCGTGGCAGAGCGACGGAGGGAGGAGTTAAATGGCTACATCTGGCACTTGATCCATGCGGCCTCCGAGGTGTCTGAGGTGGGTCTGCCTGTCTCCTGCATCTCAGCTGTCACCTCCACGAGGTGGGAAGGGGGTGGGAGAGTACCCAGCCTCAGGAATCAGGCAGGGGAGACTTGACTTTTCTGGGTCTGCTGGAGGAATAACCAGTGACCTGGATCTGCAGAGGACAGCATGGATCCATGTGTGTGGAGAGGTGGGCAGTCCAGCCTCGCAGGGTCATGCACAAAAACAAGCAAATAGTGTTAACTGCAGCCAGTTATTCGCCTGTAATCCCAGCAACTTGGGAGGCTGGAGCAGGAGGATCACAGGTTCAAAGCCAGCCTCAGCAATTTAGCAAGGTCCTAAGCAACTTAGTGAAACTCTGTCTCAAAATAAACAAACAAACAAAAAGGGCTGGGGAATGTGGCTTAGTGGTTAAGTGCCCCTGGGTTCAATCTCCAGTACCAAAGAAAAACAAAACATAACAAAAAAAAAAAAAAAACCCACATTACCACAGTGTGGTGCACGGAGAGACACAGGCAGATGGGACCTCAGAGTAACTAAAGTGATCAGAACCTGTGATGGGTAGGGACTTCCTCTTGAGGAAAAGGAGAATTTTGAGTAGTTTGATTGTATATACCTACCTAGATTTTTTAAATAAATGATATTGTAATGGTGCTAATATAGTCATTGGGAATACCATTTCTCCAACAAATCATCTGACTTCATTTTCCATGTTTTCTTCTTTGTGTTCATATGCAGCATGATTTTTACAGTTTGATGATGGTCATAGCTTAAACATAATTCTGTATTCTTAGACTTTCTCCCCTTAGCATTTGTAGTAAGCAGATGCCACAGCTTTAAATATCCGTACCAGGTTAGTACACTGACTCACAGTATCATATCACAATAATTTACCTTTTGGAACATTAGAGTATTTCCATTTTTTCCCACTATAACACATATTGAAGGCTTTTGTTTCCTCTAGTTAGTTAGAGAACATTCTCCAGAGCTCTTATCCCATGCTGACTCAAGTGCCTGAGCGTTGGTATGTATTTTTTCTTTTTAAGAGAGAGAGAGTCAGTTTTTGTTTTTACAACACTTCATTGTATGTGTGGTGCTGGGGTTTGAACCCAGGTCATCACACATGCCAGGCAAGCACAGAGCCACCTCTCCAGCATGTTTGTGGCTTGATAGAGGAAGTGGTAATAGCAAAGAACACACTGCTTTTGACCTGAAGGGACCTAGTTTTCCTTTTATTTCTTTCTCTTTCTCTCTTTTTCCACCCTTCACTACTGGGGATTGAACCCAGAGCTGCTCTATCATGGAGCCTCATTTCCTAACCCTTTTTATTTTTTATTTTGAAACAAGGTCTCGTTGAGTTGCCCAGACTGGCCTTGAACTTGCCATCCTGTCTCAGCCTCTTAGGTAGCTGGGATTATAGGTGTGCACCACTGTGCTTCACTTCTTCTTCTTCTTCTTCTTTTTTTTGGGGGGGGGATAGTGAGAGAGAGAAAAAAACACAATTTTTTATTTAGTTAATTCATGTGGCTTTCATTGCTCCAAGACTTCATTGTGTACGTGGTGCTGGGAGGGTTTGAATACCCACGTACTCACACATGCCGGGCAAGCACTGTAACCGCCGAGCCACCCCACGCTCCAGCCCCTTCTTTTTTCCTTTTCAAAAGCATTTTAGGGGACTGGAGAGGTGGCTCAGTGGTTTTAGCACTTGCCTTGCATGCGCAGAGATATGGGTTCATACCCTAGTACCAAATACACAAAACAACACAAAAGCCAAATGAAAAACTAAATAAAATTGATTCTCTCTTAAAAAAAAAAAAGCATTTTAGTTTGAAAGTTTTCAAATATACAGAAAAGTAGAGAAACTATATTTAGTGTCTTTATGCCAATTTCTGAACAGTTAATATTTTGCCATTTTGCTTCATCTATGTTTATGAAGTATTTAAAGCAAATTACAGACATCATGACATTGTAAACCCTACATCTTTGTATCTCTAAAAAGTAAAGACATATTCTTATATAACTATAGTGTCATTACATTATCTGATACATAGTCCACATTCAGAATTTCCCATATTGCTCCCCAAACTCATTTTACATTGGGTTTATTTGAGCCATCACTCATTTAAGAACTGTGTATTGCACTTGCTTGTTATATTTTGTAAGTCTCTTTCCATCGGGTACAGGCCCTCCTTTTTTTTTTTAACTGGGTCATTATCTTACTGAATGGTCCTTTTTTCTCATTAATTCCAGTGTGATTTGGTGTACACCTTCTTTCATCCATTGCCCCGGGATGAGAAGGCTGCAGGCACCAGCCCAGCCCCGAAGTCCTCAGGTACAGTACCTGCTCTGAGACTTTCCTGTCACATCACTTCTCCCGTCCCCTACCTTTTCACGATTTTCTTTCCTTGGCTTGTCTCCTGTTCCAGTTCTTTCTGGCTAGGAAATCTGGTTTCTCACTCCAGCTATGGATCCATAGCTCCTTGGCTGGGTTCCCCAGAGGCTGAATATCCAGTTAATACGTACACCCTCAAGTTGGGTAGACCCATCCTACCCCATCCCTAAGTCATGTTCCAGATACCAATAGCACAACGTAGATCCCCATGACTATCAGAAACCTGGCATGGAAGGACTGGAGCAGGGGGTTCAAAAAGAAAGTAGAAACACCTCCTTGGTACCAGTCAGGGATATGGCTAGCAAGTTGACAAAGTTTCCTTCATCCCTGCAGATGGCACATGGGCCCGGCCCGTCGAGAAGGTGGGAGGAGAGGTGAAGCTGTCCATCTCCTACAAAAACAACAAACTCTTCATCATGGTGATGCATATTCGGGGCTTGGTAAGTGCGCACACAACCCTTTTTTGGTTCTTTATCTTTCTTCTGGTATTTTTTTTGGAGTAGTCAGACCTCCTCTGCCCCCATGTCATGAGAGTAACCACGGTTTACTGAGCATCTGCCATGGGCCTGCCCGTGCTAGCCCTGCAGCATGACCAGGCAGTTCAAGACCCAGCGGCTTGCTAGCTGTGGTCTTTGGCTGCACCCTCAGTACTCGGCCTCCTTATAAGGCGGATAATGCTAGTGCCTACCTCACAGTGTTGCTATAGGGATTAAATGAGATGGTGCGTGGAGAGCACTTACCTTTTGGAGTATTATGATAATTACGATAAAGGAGAGGCCCAAGGGGCTTGTCACCTCATTATAGCCCTAAGGCAGCCACTTGACATCCTTTGAGCAGTCAAGGTAGTATATAATCACTAAATTTTTGATACAAACTCTTAAGAGCATTGCGAATGGAAAGGAAAGGGAACTTTTGTTGAATGCTTGCTGTGTGTTGTGCCCCCGGCCCCCAAACTGGGCTCTCTGCAGATTGGGGCAGTGGGGCTTAGAGCAAGGAGCATGAGCTTTGGAGTCAGAGAAACCTGGCTTCCACTCTCATGCCATCGTTCATTCACCGAATGTTCGTTAGTGCCTGCAGTGTGCCAGGCACTCACATTAGCTTAGCATACTGCGGAAAAACAGACAAAATCCTGCTTTCAGGAGACTCACAGTCTGACTGAACAGATGGAAAGACAAGGAAAATATGTGGCATATAAAATGGAGGTAAGAGGCGAGAAATAGGGCAGAGAAGGAATCCAGGGAGGAATGGGAGAGTGGCAGTTTACACAGAGTGGTTGGAGAAGGTTTCATTGATGAGGAAGTATCTTAGCAAATAGGAAAGAAGGAGAGGGAGGGATGTGTATCCATCCGAGAGAGGTGCTCCAGGAAGAGGGAACGGCAACATCCAAAAGCTCTGAATGGGAGTCTGCAGATTGCATCGGGAACTGCAAGGGCCCAGTGGCTGAAACCGATGGAGCAAAGGACAGGAGCACATGGTGAGACTGGAGAGGGCATGATGGGTTAGAGCCCGGGTCCCCAGACTCTTGACTTCTGTGCTGAATGAGATGGGAATTGCTGGAGGGCTTTGGGCAGAGATATGACATGATCTGACTTAAGCTGTAAAAGGATCAAGTTGGAGGGATGGGGTATATCTCATTGATAGAACGTTACTTAGCATGTCATGGGTTCAATACACACACACACACAATTAACCTTGGGTGAATCACTACTTGGCTGACCTTGAATGAGGAAACTTAATCTCTCTGACTCATAGCTCCACCTCTTTAGGGTTCAATGGACCAAATGACAAAACAGCATGACAAGAAGATGCGTGGGGACGAAGGTGGGGGACATGAAGACATGATGGTTCATTCAGAACAGACCACTTTGTGGAATGCCCTGAGCAATTAGATCTGATGGATGTTTTAGTAGGATACCTAAGGTGATCATGGTTGATATTGTTATCAGAATGGCCTGAGCTGGGAAACAGACAGACAAATTAGGTGTGTAGTGCAGGAAGCCAAACATGGGAGAGGAGAGTCTGCATCAAGGTTCTATTACAGGAATTGTAAAGAAGAGACAGATACTATAAGAATCTTCATTTATTATTATTATTATTATTATTAATTTGTTTATTCAATTACAGCAACTGCTCCAGGATGGGAATGACCCTGACCCCTATGTGAAGATTTACCTCCTTCCTGACCCTCAGAAAACTACTAAAAGGAAAACGAAAGTGGCCCGGAAAACCTGCAACCCTACCTACAATGAGATGGTGCGTGGGAGATTGGTGGGGCCGGACAGGGATTGGTAAACTACATCTGTTCCTATGAAGAAAGTTGCTTTAGGACATGCCACACTTGTTGTGTGACTGCTTTCATATAGCAATGGCAGGTTTGAATAGTTTTGCCACAGGCTATACTTACAAAGCCTCCTGTCCCTTTATATATAAAAAGCCTCTGATCCTTAGGTTGGGATTCCAGAGCTGAAGTCTGGGCCCTATCCTGTGGAGTATACGTGCCAGCTGGTCCTATGCTGAACATGAGCAGTGACCCCCATAAAATGCCATCACCTGCTTGAACTCTGAGCAGAGAACAAAGTTCTTCAGTGCTTCCCTTGGATTCCGTGTGCTTTCATATTCCCCTTGGACTCTCCTGGTTTGGAGAGATAAAGCTGTCTTAGCCTCAGCCACTTCAAACAGCGTCTCCCTGTCCCCTGTGGCCTGCACCTCCGTCTCTCACCACCTCCCCCTCTTCGCAATGTCTCTGTTTGCAGTTGGTGTATGATGGGATCCCCAAGGGAGACCTGCAGCAGCGGGAGCTCCAGCTGAGCGTGATCAGCGAGCAAGGATTCTGGGAGAATGTCCTCCTTGGGGAGGTGCACATCCGTCTCCGGGAGCTGGACCTGGCCCAGGAGAAGACCAGCTGGTTTGCTCTGGGGTCTCGAAGTCATGGGACCTTGTGAGCCCATCAGAGCCACAGCCCAGGACCTCCAGTTGGGGACTGGATCTCGGGGAGTGGACTCTCCCTTGCTCTATGACTCGGGAAGGGACAGGGTCCTTCGTGGGCCTCCCTGTTGGTCCAGGTGGACCTGGACTCCACGAGAGGAGTCAGGGAGAGTCAGGTGCTCTCTGCCACCCCTTCCTCCTCCACAGACTGAACTTGAGTTGGTTGTGCTGAGCAGCCCCTTGGAAGCTGTGAGGTTGCAGCAAAGTTTTAAGTTTACCTTGTGTCAAGGGAGCAATGGGGTTTGGGGGTGCGTGTGGGGTGGGCTGTATAAGGTAGCATTTGAGGGGAGGGCGGGTGGATATCTTTATTTTTATTTTTAAAAAATGAAATAGTAATGTTGTCCTAACTGGGACAGGAAGCTTTGCAAGAAGGGACATAACAAATGCCTTAGAAGGCAAGAGGGGAAGACTATTTGGACTTTTTGTATGATTAAGGTTCTTATTGGACTTTTCCCTAGGATTTTTGGGTTGTTTTTTTTCTAGCTATAGGAATTATTTGAGGAGGGGCCCAGTGGGTCTCGGTCACAGCCCTCCCTGTCTGAAGGCAGGCTGGAGAAGAACAGGGAGGGCTGCCTGTGCTGGACAGAGGCTTGTGCCACTGGGCTTTTCTGATTTTGCCTCCAAAGGAGAGCAACACGATACCTACATGTGTAAGGAAGGGCCTTCCATGTCAGGGTCCCGCCAAGGACCTGAATTCAGGGACCCATGTGCTTTGGGGGGAGTGTTTTCCCTCTCATCTCCCCTTCTCTGTTGGGACTTGGCCTGGATACTGTCTTCTTTCCTCACCCTCATTCTCTTGGTCTTTCTCTGGGCCCTGCGACTACGCTGGGGGTGCTCCCCCATAGGTCTCTTCCTTTATTTCTAGTGGGACAAAGTGTTGCCCGAGCCTCAGATTTCATTGCACCCTACCCAGGGCATCGTGGCCCCGGGTCCTCTGGGTAGCGGATGCCAGCGTTGCTGTCTGCTGCTCGGTTTCTGGAACGCGGTCCCCATCTCCCTTCACTTCTTTCAGTTGTGCTGCTTCTCTCCCCAAATCCATTTCTGTCACACCTTTTCTAAGACTTTCCCTCCTTCTGTGGGGCCATAAACATGCGTACTGTGGAGCCAAAGGATGCCCACACTGAAGCAGAGGGGCACGGGGCAGGGGTTCCGTCAGCTGCATTTCCAGTGATTTTCTTGGTCAGGAGGAGGTGCAGTTGGAGCAGTGGTTACTACGGTGGAGCTGAGCTCAGGAGCTGGAAGGGAGGGGCCCTAGTCATCTGTTTGTACTCCTTATTCCTTAGCAGATGGATTTAAAATTCGCTACTGCATTTGTTTTCAAAAGATTGTCTTCCTTCAAAAATAAAAGGAAGAAAAGAAAAAAGAGGAAGAGACTTCGAATTTAATATTAACTTTTAAAACCACAGTTGGCCAGATGCGCCCCTATGATTGGGGAAAGGAGTTACAGAGGATTTTCTATAAACTGTCCCCTATCAGCTTCCTCCCCAGCTCCCTGGGTCAGAAATTCCCCTTTATTTCTTTTTTCTTTCTTTTCTTTTTTTTTTCAGGGCTGAGGATCGAACTTGGGGCCTTGCGCGTGCTAGGCAAGCGCTCTGCCACTGAGCTAAATCCCCAGTCCCTATTTCTGACCCAGTCCATTGCCAAGAAAGAAGCTCCATTCATTGAAGCCACAGGACAACAAGGAAATTTAAATCTTTGTGTTCAATTTAAAAAGCCAAGGACGAAACTGGCTGCAGAGGAGATGGGCTGGGAAAGCAGAGGGAAGGGGTGGAACTTGAGTTGTAAGGACCATAGACGTTACCGGCTTTTTGCCCGTAGCTCATTTTATTTCCACTCTCAGTGCTCCTGGTTTAAAGAGGTCTGTGTACTGTACCCACTTCCCAAACCCCTTGTATCTTCTACTTTCTCTGGAGTTGTATTTTTTAATAAATGACATTTGAGAAAAGCAAAATTACCATTTGAAACATTGATGTGTAAATGTTTAAAGTGCAGGATGTAGAAGATGAAGAATATTGATGGTGGTTTTACAAATGCCAACATATGTAGGCCCTAGTACACTGCCCTAGGCCTTTTACAATTGTCAGTTGAATCTAGCCTCGGAACAGCTTCATCAGATAGGCATGATTACTCCCGGGTTTTCAGATGAGGAAACTGAAGCTCAGAGATTCAGTAATTTGCCTGTGGCCACGGAGCCAGTCAGTCTTGGAGACGGAATTTGAACCTAGGTTGGTTTGACTCCAAACCTTGTGCTAGCCCTCCGAAGCAATGTGTAATGCAGCTCCTCAAGTTGACATATTTGCCCCTTTTCAGAGTGCTTTAACGTACTATGATGTCATTTTTGTTTTCATTACAGCCACTTTGGCAAGTAGCTGTGGCTCATTAATCCTCTCAACAAGCATTTACTGTATGACAAGTGCTACTAGTGGCATGGCGGCATGGCTTTGTTTATAAAGAACACAGTGTGGAGCATGCTTCTGGAATTGTACACTGGGTCCTATGCCAGGTCCCCATCTGGGGGATACAGAAATAAATCAAGACAATTCTTTGCATTTAAAAAGCTTACTGCTAGGCACGGTGGCACATGCCTTTTAATCCCAGCAACATGGGAGGCAGAGGCAGGAGGATCCTAAATTGGAGGTCAGCTTGGGAAAATTGGCAAGACTCTATCCTGAAATTTTAAGAAAAGTCCTGGGGATGTAGCTTAGTGGTAGAGCAACCCTGGGTTTAATCCCCAGTACTGGGAGAAAAAAAAAGTTTACTGTCTAGTGCTAGTTAACCAACTCCATTTTATGAGTAAGAAGACACTGAACCTCTTGGGGTGCCTGTTAACTATCAAGCTGTCAGAGCAGAATTGCAGCCCAGAAGTGAACCCCCAAATGGAGGATGTAAGTACTGTGACCCTTATTCAAGCATTTTACCCAGAAGTTGTTAAAACTCTCCAGTGAGGAGTCTTATTTCATGCTGGGGAATTTGCTGGGGTTTCCAAGGGATTGTTCAGTAGTAAACAGTAGAAAGTGTTCCCCACTATATTTCTAAGTGTTTTTTTAGGTGTTACTGCCGTTTTTGGACAAGTCCCTATGGATCTTTTAAACGTTAGAACTTGAGTCTGGCAAGAGTGTCAGTTAAGGATATTCCTTGGCCAAATGGGGTAGAAATCTGAACCTCCAGAGGGAGTGGGAATGAGAGCTGGGCAGTGGGGAAAAGGGGTTTCTGGAGAGAGAAACAAAATAAGCCCAGGAGGCCAGGTTTTCTCATTTCAAAGAGGTGGTGAAAGTGAAGTTACCCAGCTTGCTGGGATTTAGAGGGGAAAGAAGAGATTGGATTTCAAAGGTTGAAAGAAAAGAAAAGAAAGAAAGAAAGAAAAAGCATTTTAAGTTGAGAGGTAATTCTGGTAGCTGGGTCTTGTCCGAGGTGTCTGATCAGGTAGTCAGCAGACGCCCTCAGGGGCAGGTGAGGTGTCAGGTGCACTGTGGCTATTCAGTTGACAGAGGTGTGGATCCTGTCCTCAAAGTTGCTCGGTATAGCAAGGGAGGCAGCCAAGGAAATAAATACAGTCATGCTTCCATATTGGCAGATTCTGCCTCTGCAGATTCAACCAAGGATGAAAACCATTTGCCATCCTCCAAAAAATTACATCTATACTGAACAAGTATAGACTTTTGTTGCTGTTGTCAGCATTCCCTAAACTACACAGTATAACAAATTTTTATGTAACATTACAGTGTATGGCAATATAACTAACCTAGAGATGATTCAAAGTATGTGGGAGGATGTGTGTCAGTTGTGTGCAAATACTAGGCCATTCTATATAAGGGACCTGAGCATCCAGGGATTGGAACCAAAACCCACCACCAAACCCAGGGACGACTGCAATTGTAGTACAGTGTGGCGTGGGCAAAGTGGGAGGGAGAGTGGCAGAGTGGGCTTCACAGAGAAGAATTTTTTTTTTTTTTAAAGAGAGAGGGACAGTGAGAGAGACAGAGAAAGAGAAACAACTTTATTTAGTTTTTCACATGGCCTTAGTTGCTCCAACACTTAGTTGTGTATGTGGTGCTGGAGTTTGAACCTGGGTCCTCCCGCTTGCCAGGCAACCGCTGAGCCACCGCTCCAGCCCCCACAGAGAAGATATTTGAACTGAGCTTTGAAGTCACTTAGCACTCAGGGATGCCATTACTGTTTGTTTGTTTCTTTCTTCTTCTTCTTCTTCTTCTTCTTCTTCTTCTTCTTCTTCTTCTTTTTTGTTTATTTGTTTTTAAGAGAGGGACAGTGAGAGAGAAAGAACCAATTTTATTTAGTTTTTCATGTGATTTTCATTGTTCCAACACTTCGTTGTGTACGTGGTGCTAGGGTTTGAACTCATGTCCTCGTGCAGGCCAGGCAAGAGCCATAACCGCTGAGCAACTGCTCCAGCCCCCGTTATTGGGTTTTTAGAGGGTGACAGTGCTCCAATTTACTTCTTCTTCTTGCAGTCCTGGGGATTGAACCCAGGGGGCATGCTAGGCAAGTACTTCTACCTCTGAGTTACATTGCCAACCCTTTTTGTTTTATTTTAAGACAGGGTCTCCCTAAATCGCCTGGGCTGACCTTGAATTTGCAATCCTCCTACCTCAGCCTCCAGAGTATCAGGGATTATAGGTGTAGCCACACCCAAGCCCAATTTACACTTTAAAAGATCACCACCAGTGGCTCAGACCCCAGCACCACTTACTCAACAAAGCCTTGGAACAAGGAAGGCCACATGAAAAATGAAATAAAATTGATTCTCTCCTCTCTCTCTCTCTCTCACACTGTCCCTCTCTCTAAAAAAAAAAAAAAGAAAAAAGAAAGAAAGAAAGAAAAAAATCCCTGTTGGACTGAGGGTGTAGCTCAATGGTAAAGTGCATGCCTAAGTGTAAGTGTGGCCCTGGGTTCAAACCCCAAAAAGTAAGGAGGCATCAAGGATGAGCCCTGAGAGTCTAGCTCAACGATAGAGCACATGCTTAGAGCTAACATGTAAGGGACCCAATCAAGACTTTTTTTCTTTTTCTTTTTTCTTTTTTTTTTTTTGCCAGACACCTGTAATCCCAGT